>PVIC010024822.1:0-25731 GCA_004025085.1 Thryonomys swinderianus
TGCCTTCCTATTCTGCACCTCATCATAAATTCCAGAAACATCTCCAGATTCAGGTCTTACCTAATTCTTCATTTGTGCTGTCATTATCAGTGGCAAATGGAAATCTCTTTTGTTCTGCAATAGACTTGGCCTGGCTCTGGGGGAAAAAAGACAAACATATTTTTAGCTTATAACCAATGAAGGAAAAATAGATTTTAAAACGTTTATTTTCTAAAAACACACCTCTAGCTTATATTTTATTTAAATGGAAGCAGGAAATAAGGGCTTTATGTCCTACCAATTACATATTTCAAGAGCACAGCCTGGTGTAGTTTGCTTCCTCCCTTAGCACAGTTCTGTTTCCGGGAGAAAAATCACCTCTGTACTTGTATAGGGATTAATCTTGCCAGTTGCTTCAAGGTCTGTCCACATTTTTATAGGTGGTTTGATGACTTCAATTATGACACACAGATCACCTTCTAGTGTTCAGTACTCAAAAATGGCTTGGACATATGTCCTAAATCCTAAATACACTACAGAAACAACAGCTGCAAGTTGGACAGAGGATGATATAAAGGACTAACAAAAAATCTGATTAAAATACAAGACATTCTGATTAATAACTGAACAATGTGCAATGAGTGATGAACACAACCATTCTGTTTAATGTAGCAGATGGTCACTGTAGAAACCATGCAGACACACAGACATAAATTTGGCTGGAGAGTCGACCAAAAGTACAAACTAGGGGAAAGTAAAGTAAATAGTTGGTTTGGCAACTGGGATACTTTTACATGCAGTATTTGTCCACCAAACAGGAGAGATCTCTGTGTTTTGGAGACACATTAGGTTTGATAATACAAGCACCTGCTATCTCACCAGAAGGCCTGTCAACCAAAAGTTATGATGCCTACAAGGTACTCATTAAAACTGTAACTCAGCACCAGATTCACCCAAGAGACAACTGAAACTTATGCATACAAATGTATTAGAAAAGCTAAGATAAGGAGAAACTGAAGGTCTGTCACTCTGGGAAAATCCAGAGGATTAGAACCCAGTGACTGCCTCATGAGTGTCCTCTTTTCTTACTAGAGGCCATTGGCATACATAATAGGTAAATAACTACATACAAGTCCTCTTCTGACCATGCATCGTGATCTAGCCCATGACTAGTACTACTTAGCCATGATAAATCTGACCAGTTCACCAATTCAAATAACAGAATTACAAAGCATTTCCATTTATAGTCTTTATACATTCCAACTCCAAATTAATGTTCAGATACACAATGGGTGTTGGTTTGACTATAAACAGGTCAAGTGCAAACTACCTCACATCAAATACAAATGACAGCTGGCTATGGTGTTCCATACCTATAAACTCAGCCATCCCAGCGGCTGAGGCAGGAGGATTAAAAGTTCAAGGCTAGCCTGGCAACTTAGCAAAACTCTGTCTCAAAATAAAAAGGGCTAGACATGTAGCTCAGTGATAGTGTTTGCCTAGCATAAGGGATGCCAAGTTCAATCCCCAGTCAGAGAGAGAGAGAGACAGAGAGAGAGAGAGAGAGAGAGAGAAGGAGGGGGAGGGAAGGAGGGAGAGAGGGACGAAGGGAAGGAGGGAAGGGGAGAGACAGAGAATGAATACAGAGGGAGGGAAGAAGGAGGAAGGAAGGGAGGCAAGGAAAGGCAGGCTCACTCATCCACAAGTCAGTACCTAAAGCCCTAAGTTAAAAGACACAAGATGACACAAGCCACAGGGTGCCCATCTCAGGAGGCTCCACTCCTTAGTCATACCATCCAGGAGACTACACAAAAAGAAACATTTAGGAATCCCTACTACCAGGGAATGTTCCTTCACTATTTTATGTCTTTTGTAAAATTCAGATCAGTAGAAACTCCTGTCAGGTCTCCCTGGTTTTTGTTTTTTTGTTTTTTTTTTTTTTGAGACAGGGTCTCGCTTTGTAGTTCAGGCTGGCCTGGAGCTCACTATGTAGCCCAGGCAAGCCTCGAACTCAGCAATCCTCCTGCCTCTGCCTCCCAAGTGCTGGGATGGCAGGCCTGAGCCACCATGCCCGGCTAGGTCTCCCTGGTTTTTACTGCACAGCCAGGGGCTTCTACATTGGGATATAAGCCATCTTTGAGATGTGGCAGAGTCACCAACATGAGGCTGGTGAGACTTCTCTGTAGGTCTCTGGAAAGGCAAACAGAAGGAAATATTTGACCTCCTATCAGGAAGAAGAACCTTTATAACATCTAACTGGGTCTATTTCATTTCTGCTTAAATGTTCTGGTGATGGCCAGTGCACTACCTCACAAGATGATGCAGTATAGTTGTTTCTTTGTTTCACTTTGACAAAGGGTCTTGCTATACATCTGAGGCTGGCCTTGAAATCATTGTGTTGCCCAGGCTGGCACTGAACTCACAATGTACATAGGGAGGGGAGAGGGCTTCAGGAGGAATGAGATAAAAATAAAATAAAATTTATTTTTAAAAATCCTCCTATCTCAGCCTCCCCAGTGCTGGGATTGTAGGTATAGGATACCATGCTTGGTCACCAATCTGGTTTTGGACCAGTCTATAGTCCTAATAGAGAAAGGGAAACTCTTTTGGAGAAGAAAGAGTAACCTAAAATATAAGAAATATCAAAGGAAAATATCTGGTAAAAAATATGTTAAATTTGGACAGTCAACAGATCAGCTTCTCAGAGTAAAGTATGAAGAAAGGACTCTTGTTCCTTAAGGGGTCAGAATGAAAGACACTAACAGACAGCCAGACATATGGATAGCTGCACTCATACAGGCAGGCAGATATGTGGACAGAGAGACAGATGCAAATGTGACCAGGTAGTCAGATGTGCGAATGCAGACAGATGAGCAAGTGTGCTGACATCAGCAACACAGAAGAACATGGCTAATGTCCACAGAAAGACAGGTGCACAAATGGTGCTGACACAGACAGGCAGACATGATCAGAAACGTGAATGTGGGCAAATGTAGGCAGGCACTGGACAGGAGGTGCTAACGTGGACAGGTCAGTGTGTGGAGAGTTAATGTGAACAGGAGGTGCTAATGTGGACATGTAGGTATGTAGACATGCTAACATGAATAAGAGGTGCTAAAGGGAACAAGTATATGGACTTGCTAACATAGCAGGAGATATTAATGTGGACACACAGGTACATGAGTGTGCTAATGTGGAAGGAGGTGCTAACGTGGCAGGTAGAGAGGTGGACAAATGTGGTCACATGGACAGGCAGGACCATGGACAGCCCCACCAACTTGAACAGGGAGGTGCCAGGCACACATCCTTGAAGAGATCCTCTATACAATTTAGTTACAAAACATACCTACACATGCCAAGGCTGAAAAAATAAGATTATACTATGCCTCCAGAGACTAAAGATTTATAAACATGAGACTAAGATCTTTTCTCTATTCAATCCTCAGAGCTTAAAGTCCTAGGTAAAGAACTATCAATCATCCAACTTATAAAATGTAATAATTTCCTGTGATGAATGCCAGATGGCCTAGCTTTACTTCTGCACACAGAACCAACAGGACCTAACTGCTCACTCCAGCCACTGGAGCTAGTATTGCTGTGCCTCAGGTCACAAACACAGAAAGCACGGAGAGCAGAGCATACCAGAATCTTCTCAGTGTTGAGAGAAAGCAAGGAGTCACAGGGTGGTGATCCTTTGGGCTCGCAGTCTGACTCGTGGAAGTTCAAAAAGGACGACTCTGAAAAGCAAACATGCTGTTATCCCCTTTACCTTACATTTATGTCCCTGGGTATTTAACTGTAAGTTGAAAACTTAAGAACCCACCTAACCAAAATAAAGACAAACATTTTTTTTAAAAATCCAAAAGAAGTGCTGTCCTTCTTGGCAAGCACAAGGTCCTAAATTTGATTCCTGGTACTGGGAAAAACAAATCCAAAAGAAGCCAGGCATGGTGGTGCTATAGCCCTAGCACTCAGGCAGAGGCAGGAAGATCACCAAGAGCTGGAGGCCATCATGGGCTGTATAGTGAGCTCAAGGCCAGTCTGAACTACACAGGGAGACCCTGTCTCATAAAAAAGAAAAAAATCCAAAACAGGCACCCATCTTCCACCTCTGCAGTATGTAACATTTTATAGCTCGCAGGTGTTTTGCATGCCCACTAGTGATTGTCTTCACACCCAATCTAGATACAAGCAAAGCTTTCTGATGGTGAAAAGGGATCATGGCCAGGTGTGGTGAAGCCTGCCTGCAACAACTACCTTTCACTCCATGCTTTGTACTACCCAGCACAGACTCTCCTTGTTATTCAACACTGATCAACATCCAGTGGAAAACTACTTCATGGTGTCTATGGGTAAATAGATGTATTTTATCATATATAGGATTTTAAAAAATTTATTGTTTCACCATAAATTTTAAATCAGAAAAGCTTGCTGGACTGCATTAAGTACCTTTGAAAATTCTTTAAAGTGATTTTTTTAACCTATTACAGTAATTAACTTGCCCTTTTAAAAGCTAGCTGGATGAGAATCAAGATGTGTCATATACTGATATAAATTCTCAATGCTGAATGTGATCACAATGTATACATAAGATGTACCAATAAAATCAATTTTAAAAACAATTTTTAAAAAGGGATTGAAAAATAAAAAATAAAAGCTAGCTGGCCATGGTGGCACATGCCTGAATTCCAGCACTCTGGTCAGTTAAGGCAGGAAGATCACAAGTTCTAGCCCAGCCTGGGAAACTTAGTGACTTAAAGAGAAAAATGGGATGCATAACAATGCAAATAATGCATAGAGAAAGGAAGGAAACAAAAGGCAAGTTGGCAACACTACCTTTGTACTTCTATAATAAACTTTAAGTAGATCTTTGTTTGCTGACATCAGTTTAACACACTTCATTCAGCTAGATGCACTGGTGCATGCCTGTAATATCAACTATCTGGAGGCTGAGGCACAAGGACTGTAAGATCAAGGCCAGTCTAAGTAACTTAGCAAGACCCTATTTCAAAATAAAAAGAACTGGGGATGTAGTTCAGTGTTAGAGCACTTGCCCAGCATGCACGACCTACACTCAACCCAGAACCACAAAAAAAACAACTCTTGGGTCTATTTGTCAATTTTCTTGATGTTCCATTTCTAATTGATTTACTCTACTTTGGCTCTTGCCCTTTCACTTCCTTTAATTTCCTTTCTCATTTCTCAAGCCCAGTATCTAATTCACTTACTCTATTTCTTAATACTAAATAGTAAGGAGTTGTTTAAACAGCAAGACAGGCCACTGACAGTCATGTAAGTAGAGGAAGAGATGCAAGGAGACCAGCTATGTGGCTGGAAAATTTCTAGAAAAGTCCAGTCAAAGCAGAGGTTGTGAGGTTGATACAGAGGAACACAGTCTAAAGAGAGATGTATATAGGCTTAAAAAAGAAAGACATGGTTGCAGGGAAAAGGAAAGTTCTCTGGCTGCATAGTGAGGTGCTATCAAGGGAAGGGGGTGGGAATAGGAAGAATAGTTTAGCGGAAGAAAGGGGCTTGTTATGGTTTACATCCAGATATTCTCCCAAAGCCTCCAGTGGTCATAGGTGAGGCTTTTCAGAGGTGGTTGGATCTAGGGTGTGTAAGTGTGGATTAATGTTATGACGCTGGGATTAAGGATGTGTGGTTACTAAATTAGTCCTCTGCTTGGTTTAGCGTAGTTCTGAGTGTAGCTAATGGGAAACCCACCCTGGGTGTGGGTGGCACCATCCAAAAAGCTATTAGCCTAGATGTGATAAAAAGAAAAGGCAGGCTCAATGTCTGCTGCCTTCTGCCTGCCATACCATGAACAGTTTCTCCTCTGTGATGCCCCTCTGCCATGTCACCCTGCCTTGGAACCAGCCAACTATGGACTGAAACCTCTGAAAACTGTGAAATGAAATATACCTTTCCTCCTTTAATTTTGTGCATCAGGTATTTTGTCTCAGTAATAAGAAAAGTAACTAAGATAGAACGGATTTCAAGTTTAAGTCAAGTGGTTGTGAAAGATTTAAGTCAAGTGCTGGAAGCTATCCAGCAAGTACTTAGCAAATGCCAGAGAAAGTAAAAGCTACAATGTGGATTTGATAAGAACTAATTTATAAAGGACAACTAAGTTGGAAATATAACTAAATTTCCAAGGTTTAGGAAACTTACATTTAATGAAAAGAGTTGGCTGGGGGAGGGGAGCAAGAGACAGAGGGAAAATCAACTTGGTAATTTACCTTTTAAAAAAGAACTCTCCGCTCATTGAAACATTCTATAGTTTGGCCATAAAGCTAATTCACAAAGTTATAATGATTTTTGTACTTCATTAAACTTCCTTATTTCTAAAGCCAAATACTCGTTCTTCTCATTTTTCTTAATTAGGCTTGCTGGATGATTGTCTTAACTTTATGAGTATTCTTTAAAATTTATGTCTTATATTTAATCCTGCTCTTTCAAACTTTCAGTGTAACTAAGGTAGTTTGGAAGCTAGGTAAAAGTGGCCAGAACACGTGGCTATTTGATTTTGCTTAAGTTCCACTGTGTCTGAGCCTCAGCGCCCTCCCTTGTAAGACAGGAAGAACTACACACATACCTCCCATGTGATTGCTACAAATTAGTACACTTTGAATATCCCTCATCTGAAATGCTTAGCAGAGTATGGCCATACCACCCTGCAAGTGTCCAGTCTCATCTGAAATACTTAGGAACACATGAGTTTCAGATTTCAGATTTTTTCCGAACTTTGGAATATGTGGACAGAAATAGTGAGACATTGTGAGAATAGGACCCAATTCACATGAAATTCACTTATGTTTCACATGTACTTCCACACACAACCTAAAAGTGACTTTATACATTACTTTAAATAATTTTTACATAAAGCAAAGTTTTGTGATGTGGGACTTCCTGCTTGTGGTATCTTACAGGGGCTCAGAGTTTCAGATTTGTGGGGACTCCCATTTTCAGAGTAGGGTGTTCAACTTGTATGTACATAGAGGCCAAAGTTGATCTTTTTAAAAAAATTTCTTGTTGCTACCTACTTTTCTTAAGTTTGCTTTGAGATCAAAATAGTGCTTTTCAGCTTTCGTGTGCTTCACAAACATTTTTCTTTGGTCCTTGAGCCTCTGACCCAAGTAGAACATACAATTTACTCACTGTACACATAGGGAAATAATTGCAGCCCTGGGGACATCACAACAAACTTTTTAGAAAAGGCACTTATGGGAGTGTATAACACACACATTTCTTTTTTAGGAGTATGTCTACTGATGAATTGCTAATTTTAACCTTCTGAGTTTTACATTAAACAATGTATACTAAAGAAAAATATATCAGTAAAATATTAATTCTTAATGTGTGTAGAAGAACATATAATATTTTCAGCATCAACTCATCATCAAGAATGGAATAATTGTGCCAAAATAAGAAAATGTATTGACTAAAAGTAATATGGTACTTTAAATATAGCATATACTCTTAAGAGCTACAAACTTTCCCATAAACCATGCACACACCATATCAGATGAGAGCTCAACTAGGAATACTGTGGCACCTCTAGGCAGTGACAGGGACAATTAGTGACAACACAGGCTCTTAGATCACCTCAGTTAGACAGGAAAAAGCAGCAAGAAAAGCCACCTGGCCTCTGTTTGTACAGGAGGCACTGGGCAGAAGACAGGTCCTGGATGCGGGACTTTTGGGTAGCCAGGAAGAATGTGGCATGCGTGCAGTGGGAGTCCACTGCCCTGTGCTGGACTCTGGCTCAGAGATAACCAGATAAAATGTCATCCAAATGGGACCATGGTCAGTGTGGAGCCAGACTTCCTTAACAAGCTCAAAAAGAGATAGACACTGCTTTGTTCCACTTACAAAAATTCATAGATCTCACTTCTCCTGGACAACCACTTTTTGACACGTCACATTTTAAGTAAAATAAAACAGAACAGAAAGAAAATGTTGAAAAACATCACCCAAATAGTACTAAATATCCTACCTCTTCAAGAAATTTTGGCCAGGTATGGTGGTGCAAGCCATAATCCTAGTACACAAGAGGCTGAGAGAAGACTTTACTGAGTTCAAGGCCAGCCTGAATTGCATAGTGAAGTCAAGGCCAGGCTGATCTACACACTCAGATTCTATTTTTAAAAAAACAAACAACAACAACTACAAAAATCCTTTATCACATGTCTGGTGGTCCCTAGACTTTCTCAAAGGTACATAACTCTTAGTGAAAGCAGATTACTTGTGACAAGAGAATGGATTTACAAATATCAGAGGACATCTTCTCACAGGGTTTGCACCTCAAATACTACTTCTAAATGAACCAGACCAGTTTCTGAAAGATGCTGTTCAGACTCTAGGAGACAGGTAGACAACTCTCTGCTCAGTTAGGCCTCAGTCTCTTACCTGGACTGCCAACTGTCAGACCCAAAAAAGAGCTCTAGAGAGATCTGCCACAAAACTGGGGAAGATTTTATATAGAAAATCAGGCCAATGACTACAATGCACATACTCTAGCAGAAAGATTATCATAGTTTTTCCAGACACAAAACTTGGTTAACTTCCTCCAAGAACCAAGAGGAAGATTTTACATAGAAAATCAGGCCAAGGACTACAATGCACATACTCTAGCAGAAAGATTATCATAGTTTTTCCAGACACAAAACTTGGTTAACTTCCTCCAAAAACCAAGAAGGAAATAGTTCTCATTACACAAGTTTCCTCCTATTTATGACCCATTGCCTCTAGGCACAGCAACTTTTATGAGTTGTTAGCAAGACCAAGTTCCTGTATTTAAAGGACCCATTCCTTACTAAATAAGACAGCAATCTATGCCTCACTACTTCTTTTGCTGGCAAAAATTAGACACTAAATGCCTTTTCTCTCTCCACAAAAATTTGTAAGAAAAGAAAATAATCTCACTCTTGGAATTATTCATTTTAATAAACTAAAGAAAATTACTTAAGGTTATACATTAATTATTCAAATTGATTGAGATATTCAACATGGGTCAAGCTAAAGTCATCAATGGGATGTAGGTGGTTATCTGAAAACTACTTTAAAGGCACCAAGTACTAGACTGTCACCTAGGAACAGCCAAAAGCCTGACAGTTTAAAACAAAAAATCACATAAACTTACTCTATTAGCATATTTTCAAAGGAAAAAGATGAAACAAAAATATTAAGTTATTATATTAAATTTGCATATGTTTGAACTATCAACAAGCCTTAAATTGTCCATTAAAAAATAAGAGTACTTTTAATTCAAGATGGATGGGCCAAGGAACCTATTAAACTCATATTAAACACATGGCACGCCTGTCACCTCAGCAGTGGATTTTAGGATTAGGCGCTATGTTCCCTGGGACCAAGATTCCCTGGATAGGCTGTAGTACCCTGATGCTTCTAGCCTTTTCCTTGTGATACCCATGGACTAGTGGCCCCCACAGGCAGCTGTCTTTGCATCAAAAATCATGGGCGGTTCAGTCATAATATGTATTCAGTCATCAGAAAGTGTATAGACTTAGACTCACACGGGTATCAACTCAGTCATTTGTACTTGAAAGCTGCAAGAAGCAGTCTGAATGGTAGCAGACCACTTGCCCTCAGTACAGAGACTGTCTCGACACAAGTGGGTTTGGACAGGCAAGCCAAGTGACAGTGCTAAGACGGACAGTTGGTGAGATCAGGGTGGTGTGATTGTGAAGCACTGGTCAGTTCTGGATCCTAGCACTTATCTAGCCCACTGTGCCTATCACATGGGAGTTCTGGTGACAGAACACAGCTTTCCACGCCCCACCAGAGGCCCTGCAGATAGGACATGCTTAGTTATAAATCCTCAATTTGTTCACATCATAGAACTGGAACAGGCTTCACAGAGGTCAGCTTCTACACAACTGTCAGGGTGAAGAGGGAGAGACGAGAGGCTTTTCAGGAGCCTCTCCAACAATACAGACGGCTTTGTCACACACATCATCCAGTACTGCTGAAGGAAATAGCCAGAGCCCCAGGCAGCATGTATTGACTCTGGGTCTGACCGGCTGGCTGAGTGCAGCTGCGTCCTTGAGGACCTGTTGGCAGGCAGTGGACATGTTCATCAGCCCAGAGAAAGCTGTGTGAAGACTGACTCAGGAGATTCATGCTACTCATTTCAAATAGCTAATTTTAAATCCTAACTCAGAAAAAAGCACTATATGGGTAGATATCAAGAAAATGAAAATACCTAGATACAGTATGTTTAAAGCCTCACAGCTTCCTCCTCTGAGCCAGGGGACAATAGACAATATTTTTTTTACATGTGAGGGAATGGTGCAGTGGACAGAAGGATCTGCCAATGGCCTTATTTATAAGAAACTGCATTTATCATTACTTGGGGAGAAATTTCAGTTGGTTCAAACAAGAATTCAAAACACTGGCATACAAACTTGATGCCACAGAATGAAACATGCCACCTGCACACAGGTCACTAGTTGACTTCCTCCTGCCTAGAACCTGAGTCTCCTCTAGCCAGTGACTACAAAATACTATAGGAGAAGAGGGACAGGGTAAGAAAGGGAGGAAGAGGAAGGAGAAAGAGAGAAGGAGAGGAAGAGAGGAAGAGAGAAATGGCAGATCTGCCCAATACCAAGGCTAAGCAGTTGAATGCCACAGTTGTACTCCTCTACAACAGCCAAGGGGTGGTTAAAACAAAAACTGTCTGCATAAGACTTACTGGGTTCCTCCCTACAGCTTAGACCCCAGGGCTGGTACTTTGACTGGGCCTCAGTTTCCTCAATTGAGATAAAGAACTGCCATTCAAATGAGGTGGTACCGCCTTTCTCATAGACTAGTACACGAGACAGACCAAACCTACTTTCAGTAGATCCTGGCATACAGCTAGCATCCCATGTCAGCTATTTGTTTTTCCCCTCACAGCTTTCTTGTGAGGAAAAGCCCCGTAATTATGCAAGCAGCGTCTACCATTCACAGTCAAACTTGCCAACAAGTAATTCATTCTCACAGCACCATGAAAAGTAATGTGGGTACTGGCCACTGTTTTTCCGGTCTGTAATGACAGCTACGGTATTTGTGCTATTGTCAGCCAAGGCCTACCACAAAATGAGTAAGTCACTGCTCTGTGAATGAGACTTCCTCCCGAAAGGCAGACTGTGCCAAAAAAGAAATCAGATTGTGCTAATCTTGACTTCTCATCGCAGTTAAAAAAAATAAGTATTGTCTCTGCTGGTGTATGGTGCTGAAGGGCACCGCAGTGGGCCTTAACAGTGACCATCTAGCTCTTACAGTGGGAAACCTCCATCCTTTCCAAAAGAAATCATAAGGGATCAACACTGAGTTAAGGGAATAATAGAAGGGGAACCCGAAGGTTAAAAAAAAAAAAAGAGCTCACTGCAAAACTCAAAAGAAAAGACGTGTTTCGTCCAAAAGTGTCTGCCCTGACTTACTAAACAAGCCAACAGCGTCCGATCTTAGCGAATGCAAGGCGCAGCTACAGAGCCTGCAAACTGTAGGCCTGAGGACATCCAGCGGGGAAGGGACGGTCCCAAATACGAGCCGGGGGTCCTCTCGCAGATACCGCGGGCTCGCCCTCCTCCTCATTCCAGGGACTCAACCTTGGGGAAACAGCTGGACGCCAGGCCCACAGCCGGGCTGTCCTTTCTCCCTGCGGCTGTCGGCCCACTCACCGCACTCTGCCGGGTACTGGTCCGTCCAGTCCCCCGACTGCGGGCAGCCGCCGCCCGCCGGGGCCTCCAGCTGCTGCCGGTGCTGTAGCTCCTGCTTGAGCAGGGACAGCGGCGAGAAGTGCTCTGTGGCGCGCGCGCAGGCCAAAAACCCCAGCAGCAGAATTGGCGGCAGAACCCGAGCCCCCACGCCACCCAGGCAACCGTGCCCGCTGTCGGCAGGTGCCATCTTCGAGCACGGCGCACGCGCGGCCGCGCGCGGCCTCTGGCTAGCAGGTGGGCGCGGAGGACAGGCACAGCGCCTGTCGGGAATCGTAGTCCTAACCTCGCCGGCCTAGGGCCCGCGCCCGGCATCCAGACTACCATTCCCGGCAGGTTCGGCGCGAGAACCCTTCCGGTCCAAACCAGACAATTTCCTCCCGTAACCCGAAGCGGCTCGCGTAGCTGGGAGAATTGTAGAGCCCCGGGGCCAGCCGCCTGGGAAAAGTGTAGAGGAGATGGCTGAGCCCATCCCTCCCCGCGCAGAGGAGAGGGCTGAGGCCGCCCCTCCCCGCTTCCCATACCGGTGTATCGAGTGTAACCAGGAGGCCAGTGAACTCTACCACGACTACAGCCACGGTGTGCTGAAGCTCACCATCTGCGTGAGTGCGCAGGCGGGCGGGTGCGCCAGAGACGGGAGAGGCAAGGCGTGGTGCGCGGGAGGCCGGCGATCGGTTATGCCCGCACACCTGAAGCCGCTGAACGCGTGCGGACTAGGGCATGTAGGTCCCCGGCCGGCACTGAAGACACGGAAGTTAGTGGCATTTCGTCTTTCAGCTGTTCTATCTAAAGTCCCTTATTCAAAGTGTACCTTTTCCTTCAGCTGTAGCTTTTTAAATTATACTTAGGTACATAGCACTTTTTAGTATCCTGTGGCGGTGCCCTATTCCAAGCACACAGATACCTAATAAGCTCATTACAGAACAAAACAAGACTTCTTAAAGATAGTTATAATTCCACTCACTATCAAGATATTTACCTCCCGCCTCGTGGGTGGGGGTAGTGTGTAAAAAGTATTTTTACTTAAAACATTAAACGCGTTCACCACTTATAAGTGAAATTTAACTTTGTACAACTAATATCTTGCCATTCAAGAGTCAAATTTCTAAGACACAAAGGATGTTAGAGCTAGAATGCCATTATACATAAAAGGAAGAATTTGACAAGAAGTACATAATGTGTAGTCAGTTAATAGTTTGCAGAGAATATGCACAGTGGTAATAACAAAAACAAGTCCTCTGCGTCCAGTGATCATCTGATTAAGACTTCACTTCTTCATACGTACCACAGAGAGAAAATTTCCTTCAAAATAGTCATTTGTATCTTCATTGTTTTAATACCATACAATTGTTATAAAGATACCCATACTAGTCCTCCATAAAATTAATAACTAACTCCGTAAGACAGAGGGAACTTATGGTCATCAAACCATTCTGAGTTTCTATATACACACATACTGCAGTGCTTGTGTATACAATACAGTGAAATTAAGCATGGGATGAAAGCAGTCTTGGGCTGGCGATTTAGCTCAGTGGTTCTGGCGTCTGCCTGGCAAGCGCAAGGTCCCAAGTTTGATGTCTGGTACCACATATCACATTGCTGGGTGTGGTGGCTCACATCTGTAATCCCAGCACTCGGGAGGCAGAGGCAGGAGGATTGCTGTGAGTTGGAGTCTTGCCTGGGCTACATAATGAGCTCAGGGCCATCCTGAAGTACAGAGCAAGACCCTGTCTCTAAAAAAAAAAAAAAAAAAAAAAGCAGTCTTACCCTAACTTGTCTTAAAAGTAGATGCATTGGAAAATAATAACCTCATAAAATTAATAAACTCTGCCTATGAATAATACATACTTTTCATAAAGTGTGGGCAGTGTTCCTAGATGTCCTATAAAGGAAAAAACCCAATTTTTGTATAAATATTGTACATGTTTGTCCTGTATAAAAATCTCATTTGGGTGCCTTTTCAATCCAAAATAATTCATACCCCTGGAGTGCATTAAGAGAGTATAAAAGCACACTGAAAACAAAAGGAATGAGTGCCAGTGTGACTAAGATTGAGGCAAAGGTTAAAGAAGAGAGTGTCCTGTATCACAGCCAGTGGAGTTGCCCTCGAGAGCATCGATCATGTCCACACAGGGCTGGTCTGTGACTACAGGTGCAGGGTAGGGAACACCGAAGTGAGCGACTGTCAGGGCTCCGCTCCCACGAAGGCTTCAGTGCTGAGTTATATGCAAGCAACTCCTGAAACTGACCCACTAGTTTGATTTCTTAGAAATTGGGAGGGGAAATGCATTTGTAAAGGCAATTTGTTACAGTTAACAACAAAGGAACAACACTTAAAGAAATACAGTACAGGGAACATAAAGCTTAGGTTCTCCCTGTACCAAAAGAGGGAATCAAGCCCGGTGTGACCCTGTAATCCCAGCAGGGTGAGGCAAGATGATTGCTATGAGTTAGCCTGAACTACATAGCATGACCCTGCCTCAAAAAAAAAAAAAAAAAGGAGAGAGATAATTAGACTTTTTTCACATCAAAACTTTTAAAAAACACAAAGGGAAAATTAACTGGGCTCTCTACATAGCAGGTTAAATATACAGCTGTGAAGTGGTACTGTTTGAAGCCCTTGTGCTGTATTGATTTCTTAGTGAAAAGTTTTTTCTTTTGAAGGTCTTTGTTTGATAGTAGGTGATAAAGAATGGAATAATTTTGCCAAAATAAGAAAACATATTCACTAAAAGTAAGATGGTACTTTAAAGATGGCTCCCAGTAAGATACTCTACACTTGTCTCATATCTCTTCCTCTCCCCCCTCTTTCCCTCCCTCCTTCATGTGCTCTGTGTCTGTCTCTCTCTCTCTCTCTCTCTCTCTCTCTCTCTGTGTCTGTCTGTCTGTCTCTCTCTCTCTCTGTGTATTTAGCTTTCCTGCTTGCATTTCAAGTGAGGGCAAGAGGAAGTAATGTGGAGAGGAAGACTTACAAGTAAAGCAAATACTACAAAGAGAACAGGGAAAAATTAGATCTAAATGGATGTGAAGGAGCTAGCAGACATGAACAAATTTCCTGTCAGTCATTGTTCTCTGCAGGGAAATTCGGCAGTGTCCACAGGCCTGTCATACAGCACCAGAGCTGCCTCTTCCTTTGATTCCACGTCACCTGGCATTACCTCATTACAGCACTTGTCAGAGTGCACGTAGCATGCTCATCTCAGCCTTCTACACTGTGAGGTCCTCAAGGTTAGACTCCTGGTTCTAAATAGTTATCTAGTATCTTGGAAACGATTCCTGAGTGGTGGAAAAGAGTCCTTGTTTTGAACACAGTAGCCACCAAGAAGCAACAGCTGCTCTCCCACCCGGCACTGCTTTCTACCTGCCTGCTTCTAAGAACTGTCCAGACTCCCAAGTCTTACACTTGTGGCTCTGTGTGAAAATGGGACTCAGAGAACTTTATTAAAGGACAGAGAAGGGATCCCAGAACTCGTAGCAGTTTCACTTAAAAATGAATTGGCATCTCTGCAATTCAGATCTCATATGCAGGAAGGAAGAAAATGTACTTCATCGGATTGACACAGGATCTACAAAAGTCTGTCCCAATCATGTGGTTTCCGACTTTGGCTTCTCTGTAGGTGCCACCTCACTCTTTGCTCAGGTGAAAAACTACAAAAATATGAACTCCTCATGCCTCTGTTTTGTTTGGTAGATGTGAGTTTGAAGAAGTAGCACATCTGCCTTCAGTCACTTTCAGGATGACTAGAAAAACATTTGTATTTATCAGAATGACATAAATGAAGTGGAGAAATGCTTACCTCAGAAAGGAATCTAGTATTTTTTTTTATGCTAAAGTGTGGGGTTAATATTCTTTGATGCAGTTCACTTTTTTTCTAGTGCTTTGATGTAACTAAAAGGCCATGCTAGTATGTCTATTTTATTCCTTCCATCATTTCAAAATGTCTTGTTGGAATTGTCTCCATTAGCTATTTTGGGTTTTATTTTGTTTGCACTGAATTGTAGCATTCATGCAGCTTTGTAACTAAAGCTGGTTCGTATGTCCATGTGCTGATGGTGTTGAGATATGATTATAATCTCACATCCAGAGATCTTGAACTCTAAAATGGCGACCTGGGAGAACCTGGATTTTGATGACCGTGGACCCAGGGTGCACCACCTGGTTCTTTGCACTGTCCACTGTCTACCATTTTCCCTCAGTATCCTTCTGTGTTTTGTTTGTTTGTTAATTTTTTTTTCCAGTACCAGAGATCGAATTCAGGACTATATCCTTAGTATTATTAGAGGAAAACCCAAGCTCTCCTGAATTCTGCCACTTCAGGATTGTTGGTACTATGTCTCATTCCTTTCCAACATGTAGCTCTCAAAAGCTCAGGGAGTAGGGGACTTTATTGAATACTTTTGTCCAAATTCTGTTTCAGAAACCACAATGTTATGGACAATAGGTCATAGGACAATCAGTCAAAAAAGTACATTCTGGATTCATAACAATTCCCACAAATTAAAAGTAGACTCTTCTAAGATAACTTTTCTGCATGGAATTAGTCTTTAAATAAAGTATCCTTTTAGCTTTCCAAATATTGGGTAAAATATTAATATTTTGAGCCTCAACACATATATTTAATGACTCATGAAACCACTTCTTACATGGGGAATACTTTGTATCTGAGGGGAAATTTAAGTGCCTGTATGGCCCAGTTTGCTGGACAGAGTGTAATCTTGAAGTCCGAGATTTCAGACTGTACTAATATGCTGTTCTAATGTTATCTTGTATTATTTCAGAAATCCTGCCAGAAACTTGTAGACAAATATATCGAGTATGATCCTGTTATCATCTTGATTAATGCTATTCTATGCAAAGCCCAGGTCTACAGGCATATTCTTTTCAATACTAAAATAAACGTAAGTTGTGATAATTTTTAAAAAATTTAATGTTGGGCCGGAGGGTTAGCTCAGTGGTTCCGGCGCCTGCCTTGCAAGCGCAAGGACCTGAGTTCGATCCCCGGTAACCACATATAATGCTGGGCATGGAGACACGCCCACCAACAATCAACACGGCATACCACAATGCCGGACGTGGTGGCTCACGCCTGTAATCCTAGCACTCGGGAGGCAGAGACAGGAGGATTGCTGAGTTCGTGGCGGCTTGCCTGGGCACCATAGTGAGCTCAGGGCCAGCCTGAAGTACAAAGTGAGACCCTGTCTCCAAAAAAAAGCAAAAAAAAAAGTTACTTAATAGTGCTTGTGCATTTTATAAGAATGACAGTTTTAAACAAAATTGAAAATTCTAGCGGGGGTGGGGGTGTAAGCCTGTAATTCCTATGCTTAAGAAGCTGAGGGAGGAGAATAGCTGTACATTCAAGGCTAGTCTAAACTACATAGCTAGACTCTCTCAAAAAAAAAGGAAAAAGGAAAAAAATTCTAATTGGAAGGTAAATTTCAACATGTCTGGAAGTTTCTAGATTTTGTGTGTGGTTGGTTTCATTTTGTTTTGTTTGTTTTTTGAGACAAGTTCTTGCTATGTAGTTCAAATTGGTCTTTAACTCACAGAGTAGCCAAGGCTGGCCTAAAACTTAACAGTAGTCCTCCTGCCTCAGCTCCTGAGCTGTAGATTTTAAAAAGTATGTTAGGAAGCTGACAGCTATGGTCTGGATTCCCTTTAGTGAGTTATCTATTGAAAGAGACTCATTGTTTCTGAACAGAACAAAAACATTCTTGGGTAAGGAGAAAATTACACCTAAGAGAGGAAAAATTATATCTAAATAAAAAGACGTTGAGGAAAATATTAAATATAATTTATTGCATTCTATGTCCTGCTGTTAGGGAATATATGAGGTAAATAACAAGCAATTTAGTCAGAAAAGTTCTAATTTTAAAAGTTGGATTTTTAAAATTACATATTTAGTGTATTGAATTGTAAACTCTTAATAGCTTGGGTAGGATTTATAGATAAAATATAGGACATCAAATTAAATTTGAAAATCTCTTAAACTGAAAAATTTTAGTATGCCTCAAATATGACATGAAACATACAATAAATTTTTATTGTGTGTCAAAAACTAAATTTAATGGGTGTTCTGTGCTGTTGTTTGCAATCCTAAATTTGGGTTGTAAAGTTGACAATAATGTTGTTTTTTTTAACCCCACCCTGCCCAAGTTCTGTAACCAGGGCATTTTTTTAAATTACCAGAGCATTAGCAGGCTGTGGAGGTGCACGCCTGTAATCCTAGCACTTGAGAGGTTGAGACAGAAGGATCACTGAGTTCAAGGCCAGCCTGGGCTCCATTGGGAGACCTTGTCTCAAAAAAAGAAAGCGGCTGGGCATGGTGGCTCACGCCTGTAATCCCAGCACTCAGGAGGCAGAGACAGGAGGATTGCTGAGTTCGAGGCTTGCCTAGGCTATATAGTGAGCTCAGAGCCAGCCTGAACTACAAAGTGAGACCCTATCGCAAAATAAAAAAAAAAAGAAAGTAAGACAAAACTCACTAAATTACCAGAGCATTGATTGTCAAACTTCATTCCACATTTCAAAACCTCCTGGTTGGACTATGGGACATTAAACCTGGCAAGCTGAGATGTTCTTCACAGCTATGGTTACCTTTAGCTGTGCCTGTTGGTACTTAGTACAATCAAGCAGTTCTTTCCCTGATTGAGTGGCAATGTCTTTTGACTGTCAGATCCATGGGAAACTCTACATGTTTTGTTTGCTGTGTGAAGCATACCTGAGGTGGTGGCAGCTTCAGGACTCAAACCTAAACACTCCCCCGGATGACTTGATTAGATATGCCAAGGAGTGGGACTTTTACAGAATGTTTGCAATTGCTTCACTAGGTAAGGAGACACTTGCTTTCCAGTCTTAAACTTAACTATTGAATTTATCTGAGACACACTTCATCGTGGGCAAGGAGAAGTAATCACAGAGGACTTACAACTAAATTCTTAGTCTTCCACTAACCTGCTGCCTGAGAGGTGAGTTTAAGTTCTGATGACCCAACTTGAAGACTTCTGCTTTGATTATAATGAAACCTTATTTTATAATACTGAGTCTCCAGTCCATGGCAATGTCCTATTTCTATATCACGGATCCTCTTTTGTCCTAACTGCCAACCTCACTCCCTCAGTCACCTCATCCGCCTGCTTGGAACTTGATGTCCATTTCTGATCCAGATTTTTCTCCTGACCTCTAGACCCTGTGTCCATCTGCCTCCTCAGCAGCTCCATGTGGACAGCCAATAAGTCACCTCCAAAACCCAGCTTCTCCTGCTGCCTCTGCCCATAGCCTTTCCCAGCTCAGTTGCAGGTAACTCCATTGTTTGAGTTTCTTAGACCGAGAAGCCTTGGAGTCATCCCAGATGGTGCACACCCTGGTTGTCAGGAAGTACGCTGCCACTGCACTGTCACCACTGTCAACCCACGGCCAGGACCTGCTGCCTGCTAGAGTGGCAGAGTCGCCTCCTCGTTTCTAGCTCATTTACTGCCAGTTTGTTCTTCACATTGAGAAGCCCCTCTGTGATCCGCTGCTGCTAGGACACAGCTCCCATTTCATTCAGTAAAGATGAAGTTCCTGCCCCAGGTACACAAGGCTCTCCTCTCCCAGAACATCTAGTTTTAGTTATCGCCACCATCTCTCACGCACACCCTGATCCTCACAGGCCAGGAAACTTGCTTCAGACACACTGGATGAGCCTCCACCTTTGGGCCTTGGAACTGGCTGCTCTGTCTGCAAGGGTGGCCGCCCTAAGGTCCACACATCTGCTCTCTGGCGTCCCTCAGGTCTGAGATGTCACCTCAGTGAGTCTCGCCTCGACCCCCCCATACCACCTTGTTTTAAGGTGTTTGTCTTCTCACATACTGCAGAAGCTGTTAGCTGTTTTTTATGGTCTGCCTTCTCCCCTCAAACAGAATGAACACAAGGCTCTCGGTGTTGGTCACTTACACCACTCAAGCCCTTAGTAAAGTGTCTGGTCTGTAGTAGGTGCTGAGTAACTATTTGTGTAGTTGGTCAGATATGTACACGCATGCATTCTACCTGCTCAAGCCACTGTTAGACTCCAGTTGTTCATTCACTACTCATTAGTATTCATGTACTTAAGAATTACTTGCTAAATACTTAGAATACCAGTCACTCCTTCAGGCACTGGAAAGATATATCTATGAAAATAACATAAAAACCTCTGCCTCTGGGGGCTTACAGTTGGGAATTTGTTATGATTATGACAGTGTAATGACTGGTGTCCATTGCGTTAGGAATTTTTTGGGCTAGTTGTTGTAAGTCAGGGTTTGGCTACATAGCTGACTTCGAATTTGGTAATCCTCCTGCCTCACACTCCCCAGTAGCTGGTATTACAAGCATGTACCACAGTTTCTGACTTACCAGTAATTTGGGATATAATCTGGACTTTCCTGGGACACTTAATGTGAATATTTTTATTATCTGATTGGCAATATGTGAAGTATACAGAAGACAATAAATGTTTACATCTTAACCATAATATTAAATATCTCTTGAGCATATCATTTAACCCAAAAGCATAATTAAGCTTTAAAACAAAGCCTCATAAAATTTCTAAAGTTGCTTTGTCTGCAATTTTCCTGTGTGTGTGTGTGTGTGTGTAGCATATATACATATAGGCTAAAGCCTGGTTTTTTGGGGGTTTTTTTTTGTTTTGTTTTGTTTTTGAGACAGGGTCTCACTTTGTAGTTCAGGCCAGTCCTGAGCTCATTATGTAGCCCAGGCAAGTCTCGAACTCAGCAATCCTCCTGCCTCTGCCTCCTGAGTGCTAGGATTACAGGCGTGAGCCACCACGCCTGGCACTGTGGTATGTGGTATTGATTACTAGTGGGCATGAGTCACCACACCCGGCATTGTATGTGGTTACTGGGATCGAACTCAGGACCCTGCGCTTGCAAGGCAGGCACCAGAACCACTGAGCTAAATCTCCGGCCCTAAAGCCTGTTTTTTTCACAGTAGCTAGGTGTAGTAGTGCACACCTGTAATATCAGTACTTGGGAAGGTGAGGTAGGAAGATCACCACAAGTTCAGGACCATCCTGAACTACAGAGCAAGACCCTGTCTCAAACAACAGCAGCGAAAGCTTGTTTTCTTATAGTTTGGAATTCTTACAAGCACTGCACCATAGCGGATATCTTGGTGTTTAATAAGAAATATTTTTTAACCATTATTCACTTTTTATGTGTCCAAATCTAATTCTTAATTAGATTCTAAAGCCTGAAAGAAGTTTCTTAAGAATATCTTACACAGGGCTGGGGGTTTAGCTCAGTGGTTCTGGTGTCTGCCTGGCAAGTGCAAGGTCCTAAGTTTGATCTCTGGTACCACATATCACAGTGCTGGGTGTGGTGGCTCACGCCTGTAATCCCAGCACTTGGGAGGCAGAGGCAGGAGGACCGCTGTAAGTTTGAGGCTTGCCTGGGCTACATAGTGAGTTCAGGGCCACCTTGAACTACAAAGCAAGACTCTGTCTCAAAAAACTTAAGGAAAAAGAATATCTTACATAAATGTAGCATTTTTTAGTTTAGGAACTACATGTACAAGTATTATCTAATTTATCACAGCTGTCCTCTAGGTTGGTAGATTAGGTGGAAACAGATTTAGAAAAGAGTAACAGATTGATTTCCTCAGGGTCCCAGGGTCAGTTTCTCTGCCCAGGTCAGGAGAAGTTTCTGGACTTCCCACCCATCTGTTTCTGGACCACAGAGCCCTGTGTGTGGGCAGCAGCCTGTCAGCCACCCTGATGCACAGAAGGTTACAGGGCTAGAGGCTCCCTGAGATCTGAAGGAAACGGTGTGCAGACCTAAGGGTTGGTGAAACCCCCTAGTTCAGTCTTAGTCTTAAACTAGAAAGTTACGGAGCTTAGCCCATCCACCTCCTTTAATCTTGAATGCAGATTGTCATCAGCCTGCATGAAGAGAGCCATGCAGATGACAAGCCCCAGTTATTTTAAAGGGAGACAGACAGCTTATCTCCCTGGAAAACTACCCCATTTCTCAGAGGTTCACTGTCTATTTATTAAACCTAAACACCTATATTAGGAACCTCTTTAGTTTGGCTGCATTAAGTTTAAAAACATGTGAAAAGGACAGCAGTTGTTTCTGTGACAGTATGATACATTTATTCCAGAGAAACCTGGTGCTGGAGGTCTCTGAAAGAAGTACCACAGTTTGTAGGGAAAGAATGAAGAGACAGTCCGCTTAATGCAGGCAGGTGGCCAAGCAGAAGACTAGCATTTCTAACAAAACAGTTATACAAATCCCTCCTTGACAGTAACAAAACAGTGATACAAATCCCTCCTTGACAGGAGCTAAACATATGACTGTATCCTGACTGCAGGAACTCAGAGAAAGTATGGCTTCCTCGAAGCTGGACTCCAACCTTTCTAAGAAGTATAAGGAATTGCACTCAGGAATGTTAGCTGCGCGTGGTGATCCACACTGGCTGAAGCAGGAGGATCACTGCGAGTTTGAGGCCAGCCTCACCTACATAGTGAGACCCTGCCTGAAAAAACCTCAAAAAGTCAAAACACCTAAGGGACACCTTTTAATTCAGATAGCAATATTCAGTATTTTGTAGATAACAAGTACTCCGTAAGTAGTGAAAGAATCCACAGAGCAAAGTGCCAGCATGGGCAGCACTGTTCCCAGGGTGGCTCCATCATTCAGAGTTGGCAGCTTCTACCTTCCTGCTTTATTCTTTCCTGGCGATCTCACACACTTCAGAAAGGTGGGGATGATGGTTCTGATGGAGTTGCTTTTTCTGCAGTGGGTGATGAAAAACTTTATGAAAGAATTGTGCTACCATGCGCACCCCCCCCTTTCATGTTTCTTAAATCATATCAACAGCATTTTACAGAAAGGCTGGATTTGATTTTTTTAAAAAAGAAGACCTGATACTAATAAAGCATTTCTTATGAAATCACCTAAGTCATATTTTGGAATTGAGGTTTGTTTTTATGTGGAAATATAGTTTGGAGGGAGACCAACAAACTTGTATGTTTCATTGCCTCCCTAGAACAAAGTGCCTTTCTTATTGGCATTTTTACTTTTCTGTGGGTAAAACGATTCACAATATCAAGAAAGAAGCCCGACTTTGGCTTGCTGCTAAAGGCGTTACTGTTGTCAAGCTATGGGAAGCTCCTCCTGATCCCAGCCGTCATCTGGGAACACGACTACACCCCTCTGTGCCTCAGGCTCATCAAAGTGTTCGTCCTGACCTCGAATTTCCAAGCAATCCGAGGTAGGGTCTGCTTTCACTCTGCCTTCATCCACTGCCTTATCCTTTGTGCAGGTCTCAGCCACGCTTCTGGGAGAGTTTCATGTGACCTCCTGGACACTGAAGTTCTTCATTCCCCAGCACCTCAGGTGCCTACCACAGGCCAGGCACCGTACCCTGCATGTCTGTACCTGACACAGGGCAGGCACCGTACCCTGCATGTCTGTACCTGACACAGGGCAGGCACAGTACCTGGAACATCTGTGATACCTACCATGCCGGAGACGCTGTGCCTGGCATGTGTATGGTGCCTAATGGTGACAGGCTGTAGTGTTGTTAAATGTAACAGTATAGTACTTGACAGTTTTCAGCACGTTTTTGTCTCCCTTCTCTCTGTCCTGTGAGATTAGTAGT
The DNA here is from genome assembly GCA_004025085.1 of Thryonomys swinderianus. Lineage (NCBI taxonomy): Eukaryota > Metazoa > Chordata > Mammalia > Rodentia > Thryonomyidae > Thryonomys > Thryonomys swinderianus. Next base: position 23,338 of record PVIC010024822.1, read on the forward strand.
ACAGCCACTGTTGCCTTAACTTCAGGAAGAAGCTTGTGGGCCCTGAGGACAGGTAGCTTGTCCAGAGTTCCAGGCTGGGCAGTTGTCAGGCCAGGAGGGGGTGCCAGGCGCCCCCTCCCATACCAGGACTGTGCCTGCTCTGCCAGGAAATGGCTCCATTTTCCTGTGTATTGTGAAAAATATTATTTTGAAAGAACCTATTTCCTGATACTTTTTATGATATGCTTGTCATCTTGCAAACTATGACTCTAGTAGAATCATTTTCTTCTGTTTGTAACCTTAGAATCTACCTTTTATTTTCCCCTCTGCTTTGTTTTTTGTTTGTTTGTTTTGTCTTTTGAGACAAGGTCCTGCTGTGTAGCCCAGGCTGGCCTCAGACTCATGGCAATCCTCTGGTTTAAGCCTCCCAAGTGCTGCAATTATAGGCATGTGCTACCATGCCCACCCCCCCTTTCATGTTGACAAGACCTTACTTCTTGATCCAGGAGAAGCTCCATGCTCATGTGCCACACAGAGGCTTTGGTTCTCAGAGGTCTGCAGGGGGAAGTGTGGAACAGGACACAAGTAGATTAATACTAAGATGAGTGCAGATTTCCTAAAAAATAGCTTTACAGCATAGTTCACACGTAACTTACATGCCACTATCATTTTTTTGTTTTGTTTTGTTTTTTGTTGTTTTTATTTTATATTTTGAGACAGTACTGGGAGTTGAACCCAGATCCCTGAATATGCTAGGGAAATGTTATTGGGCTAGATTTCCAGCCCTGTTACGGTTTTATTTTTTTATAATACTAGAGATTGAATCTAAAGCCTTGCATGTGCTAGGAAAGTGTTCTTCCTGTGAGCTAGCCTTTGATGGTTTCTTTTGAAACAGACAAGTTGCCCTAGTTGGGGTCAAACTTGTGGTTCTTCTGCCTCACCCTCTGCAACAGCTGGAATTACAAACATACATCTTCATGTCTTAATGAAATTCTTAAGAGCATATTGACTGCCTTTTCTTTTCCAGTGACACTAAACATCAACCGCATGTTGTCCTTGTTGGCCGTCCTGAGTGGCTTACTGCTGGAAAGCGGCATGGTCTACTTCTTCCAAAGGATGGAGTGGGACGTTGGCAGCGACTGTGCCTTCTATAGGGATCAGGACTTCTGAAGGTACCAGAGCATCCAGGTCCGTGCGCTCACACATGCTCCCTTCTCACTTGAACCGGGCGCATTGTGTAGGAGTGTGTGCCTCTGTGAAGCCCATCTGCTCATGCCTCTTTGCCTCGAGGACTTGACTGGGCGGTTCCTGTGTTCTCTGCTTGAGTTCCATGGGTTATCCTCAGTGACAGCAGCGTCTCGTTTTTATTGCTTCAAGGGTCCTGATCCCCAGTTTAACACCTGCATGCCAGCACTCCATTGCTAAAATCTAACTCTGCCATTCATCCACCACCACTCAGCTCCTGCCCTTTCCTGCCATTCTGCTCCCTTCTTCTCACCACCCCAGTCTTTTGCTGCCTTTCTTACCTCTCCTTCCCTGGAGCTCCAACTTTCTTCTACTTCTGACCAGCTTTGCCTCTTCTAGCCACACCTGGACCCTGCAAACAGCTGTTGAGCTGCTCTCGTAAACCCTGGAAATCCGCCAGCCTCTTGCTGTCCCTCACACGGCTGCAGCACCTGAGCTGCTGGAGCAGCTTCTCTGCCCGTGACTGCTCCTCCACACCTCACAGGGACCTTTCCAGAGTCTGCCCCTCACCCCGTGCCGCCTCCTATGTGCCCCTCCTTCCTACCCAGTTGCTCACTGCCTTACTGGGGCTCTTCTGATCTTGGGGCTTAAGTGCTCCAGCTTTCTGGCTGTCACTTATAATCTTGTGGGAAAAGAAGCTTATGTGTCTTTAATAAGCACTTCAAACCAATTGTCCAGCTTTATGTTAACTCGTGTTTTCTGCTTGTTGGTATCACTAAAACTGTCTGAGGTTGAACATAGTCGCATACACCTATAATTCTAGCATTCGGGAGGATGTGGTAGGAGGTTCTCCCTGAGTTTGAGGCCAGCCTGGACTACATAGCAAGACATTGTCTCAAACAAATTTAAAAAACTGGCTAAAAGTGTGGTTCTTAGAAAGTTTATGCCTCAAGTCCCTGTGTTCCCCATCACCAGGGCCAGCTTGGGAGCATTCCCATTTGTCAACAGAAAGTGCTATTCTGAAGACCCTCTTTGTCATCCACAGTCTTACTCTCCACTCTCTGGCATGACCATCAGCGTGTGAAAGAGAAGCTGTGTCATAGAAATCAAGCACATTATTGGAAACAAAGACTTGGGAATGCTTCCTGGAAAAGAAGGAGGTTGCATGGAGCAAATCCCAGTTCCCTTCCCTCAACCCCAGGAACAGCTAGACCACACACACACACACAC
>PVIC010024823.1:0-20344 GCA_004025085.1 Thryonomys swinderianus
CAAATCCACCTGAAGCAAGTCCCTTCCAAGTGTGGGCTCAAAACAGGGCTGTCTGCAAATGGCAGAGAGGGAAAGCCACCCCAGTGTGTCCACAGACAGGAGACTGGTTAGCCAGTCACTGCAACAGGTACAGGACACATCCACCGCCAAGGCCAAGGCTCACTAGACACGCCACTGGGGCCAGCAAGAGAGTAAGTTCTAGAGAAAATGGAAGGTGAGGAATTAACGAGACAAAGATTAGAATGAAGACGCCACAGCACATATGAGTACTGAAGAGTTGGGTCTACAGTTCAAGCTCAGTAAATGCTGGCATTACTCAGGCATGGTGACACACACCCATAATCCCAACACTCTGGGAGTTGAGATAAAAGGATCACAAATTTAGCCAACCCTGGGCAACTCCATGACTTAGTGAGACTTGTCTCTAAAGAAAGACTAGAGAGGGCCAGAGATTTAGCTCAGTGGTTCCAGCGCCTGCCTACCAAGCGCAGGGTCCCTGGTTCCATCCCAGTAACCACATACAACAATACTGGGCATGGTGACTCATGCCCACCAGCAATCAGTACCACACACCACAGTGCCGGGCGTGGTGGCTCACGCCTGTCATCCCAGCACTTGGGGGCAGAGGCAGGAGGATTGCCGAGTTCCAGGCTTGCCTGGGCTACATCGTGAGCTCGGGGCCAGCCTGAACTACAAAGTGAGACCCTGTCTCAAAAAAAAAAAAAAAGAAAGAGGGAAGGGAAGAGAGAGAAATCACCAAATACATGAAAGAGTCACATGGCTGAAGAACATCTCATATGGATTAAATGTAAAGTGTTTAGCAAGAATGTCTGGGAGACCCCGGAACACAGAGTACATCAGAGGACTCTCGGTGCAGCCAGCTGTGGTGCTTAGAGCACCGCCATCTATCTGACTGTAGACAGAGCACCAGAGAAAGGAGGTTGCAGGGAGATGCTGGCATCACAGGAGGTAAAGAGAGGGCCCTTCTCCACAGGAAGCAGCTTTGAGAAGTCCAGCACAGGTTCCACCACAAAGCACCTCCCACTCGGCAGAGCCAAATGAAAGGGGACTCATTCAGTGGAGACTTCCCAGAGGGAGCATTAGAGGAACCCAAACCCTGGAGGCGGGCTGGCTGGCCTTTACGGGCTTCTCTAGCCTTGTATCTACAGACACAAGAAAAGGTGTGGGACTGTCATTCTTTTTCTTTTTTGGTGTGTGGTACTGAGGGTCTAATTCATGACCTTGCGGCTGCAAAGCAGGCAGCGGCACCACTGAGCTAAATCCCCGGCCCCTCTGTCATCCTCTGAGGCCACATCCTCTCTACTATCAAAGGACTCTAGAGATGGGTCCTGCACCCAGCAAATGCCTCAAAAGGGGTCACCCCATGACTATCCAAGGTCTTGAGGCCATAGAGAGTGATGACGAGTGAACAAAGTCAGAGCAGGCCTGCTTTTCCTGCCTACGTGGAACTTTCCACACCTTCTACGCATGGTGAGAGGAAGACAAGTAGGAAGACGTTTGCTTCTGCAGCAGACCCCAGGACCCACCAGTGCGGCCTACCTGGATCCACTGCTCTCGGTTAATCTCCACGCCATTGGCCCGCAGCGAGGTAATGGCTCGGTCAATGATCTTCTCCACCATCTGCGTGTTCCCGTTGGCTTCCTCAAGCTTGGCAGCTGTGATCCAGATGTGTCGGTCTGTAGGAATGTTCTCACGTGCTTTATTTAAGACTTTGCGGGCATTTTCATAAGTCTCCAGCCTCGCCAGGGCAAGCCAGAGCTACAAAGAGCACACCAGAAAATGAGAAGACTGTTCTGAAAGTGATGCCACTATGTGCTATCCTCCAGGTCAGATGCAAGTCTGTCTGTTTAACTGACTGACTGATTGTACTGGGGCTGAATCCAGGACCTTCACAATAAGCTAAGTTCTTGGCAGCTCCCATACTTTCTTAAAATTTTACTTGAGATCAGGTATTGCTAAGTTTCTCACAATGGGCTCAAACTTGAGAACCTCCTGCCTCAGTCTCCAGAGTGCTAGGATTACAGAGTGCATGTCCAGCAGTACATTTCAACAAGCCCACAGCACCTCCATAGTGTTTCTAAAAACTCAAGGCTATGTTGGGCCACGAATTTAGCTCAAATGATACCACGCTTACCTCGGAGGCACAAGGGCCTGAGTACGATCCCCGGTAGGGCAAAAAAAAAAATCTCAAGTACCACATAAAGCAGCATTTCTGACCCAATTAACTGCTCAGCTATGACTCTAACTTGATGATGAACTCTAGCGTAGGAAAGACTAGCGTAGATGGGACTTTGGATCTGAGCTCACAAACTCTAGTTACAAATGTGCAGTGTACCAGACTTAACCCAGACGCCGGGAAAGAAGGTGAGAAGGGTGGGCTCCGAGACAGATAGGTCTTCAGTCTCCGGGGATTCTCACATGCTAGGACCCTTGACTCTGCAACATTCTATCCCCACAAAGTATATGGGCTCTATGTATTTTTATATAAATAAAATACAGTTAATTGCTTGGAGGATTTCACAGTATGCCTGAATAATTAAAGACATACTAGATATTATAAGACCAAGGTGAGCTGAGCAAGATGGTACATGCCTATAAAACCAGCACTCAAGAGGCTGAAGCAGGAGGATCACTGGGAATTGAAGCCAGCTGGGGCTACATAATGAATTCAAGGCTAACCTGAACTAGATAACCAAACCCTGTCTCAAAAGACCAAAAAGATGACAAATCACTGTACAGAAGTCTGTTAGTTTGAAGATTTAAAGTAAAGAAACCCACCAGCTCTAAGGTGAAGAGCTGGCCTTAATCCTGGCTGGCAGAAAGACAGCAAAGTTCCCGTAATCTGAGCTGGTGGTCTAGTGGTCATTACCCCAGCACCCTTCAGCTCCCATTCACAAACTGTGGACTGCACTAGAAGGGGCAGCCCTGCAAAGCACCACTGCAGTTTTCTGCTGTGATCGGGGATGAGCAACGACTCCGTTCTGCAGGTCTGCTCACTGTGCAGTGTGCCAGCCACTTGCTCTGTGCACCCTTCACAGTATGACCAGCCGAAACCGCCCCTCTGGCAAAGGCTACAGAGCAGCAGCCCCAACGAGCACAAGGCTGCACGTATACCACACCCGACACTGAACTCAGCTCAGGCCTTCTCTGGCGGGGCTGGAAAGGCTGAGTTTGACACACTCACCTCCACGCTGGTGGGGCAGCACTCCACAGCTCGGCTGAGCATGATCCTAGCATCTTCAGGCTCCTCTAGCTCAACAGCTGCTTTCCACAAGCGGACAGAGTTTGGAACATGCTCAAGGGCTGAAAGTCAAGTAAGAAACCAGCAAAGGGAAATAAAAGCAGGAGACGCGTGCTGCAGGGCTGGTGGATTTCTGGTGGGGACAGTTAAAGGGTGGAGTACTACTCTTCCAGGTCAAGCACAGACACACGTAAGACAGACACAGTGCCTCTTGCTGTATCAGGGAAAGCAAGGAAACAATCAAAAATCACTGGAGTCACAGCAGTAGGATTTGGGGCACAGACAACATGAATGAACTCAGAAACACACTAAGCATTAAGAACCAGGGAAGCTCAAGTGGTACCACGCCCACCTGGGAAGTACGAGGACCCATATTCGACCCCCAGTACCCAGCCCCCCAAAAAACAGTTAAGAAATGAACACTACATGGTTCCCCTCATGTGACGTTTGAGAGCCCGCAAAATTAATCTCAGTAAAGGAAATCAAAACAGTGACTACTTCCTGACAGAAGGCTGTGCACAGGGAGCACCTGCAGCCACTGCGGGGACAGGAGCATGCTATTGTTTTTTTAGTATCATACTGGGATTTGAATCTAAGACCTTCACACCAAGCCCCCCCGCTCCCTTTTTTGAGATCAGGCCTCTAATTTGCTAAATTCTTCAGACTGGGTTTGAATTCACAATCTTCCTGACTCAGCGTCCCAGAAAGCAGAGATTATAGGCATGCAACACCACACTTAGCTGACATTCTACATCTTTTCTTTTTTTTTTTCTTGAGACATTCTCGCTCTGTAGCTCAGGCTGGCCCTGAGCTCACTATGTAGCCCAGGCGAGCCTGGAACTCAGCAATCCTCCTGCTTCTGCCTCCCGAGTGTTGCGATGACAGGCTTAGCCACCATACCTGGGTGACATGCTACATCTTACTAGGATACAGGTGGACTCAGGAAGACATCGAGTTGTACCCCTAAGATCTACATGATTTACTGAAAATGTTTTTTAAAAGAAAGAATGACTGGTGTCAGAAAGCCTTCATAATTATGTCCCTTAAAAACACACATAACTTGGGCCAGAGGGTTAGCTCAGTGGTTCCGGCGCCTGCCTCGCAAGCGCTAGGTCCTGAGTTCGATCCCCGGTAACCACATATAATGCTGGGCGTGGAGACACGCCCACCAACAATCAACACCGCATACTACAATGCTGGACGTGGTGGCTCACGCCTGTCATCCCAGCACTTGGGAGGCAGAGGCAGGAGGATTGCTGAGTTCGCGGTGGCTTGCCTGGGCTCCATAGTGAGCTCAGGGCCAGCCTGAACTACAAAGCGAGACCCTGTCTCAAAAAGAAACAAAACAAAACAAAACAAAACAAAAAACCACACATAACTTCAAGTGGGGGGGAAGTCAAGAGTGAACTAGAAGGAATTCCCACAGGACAGCATGAGGGAGCCTGCGGGCCCCTAAGCAATGGGTGCTGTGTCCTGCTGAGCTGGGGTCTGAGCCCCGCAAAGGACTGCGGCGCATGAGGGTCCGTCTGATGAGCTCGGCAGGCTGTGTGGACAGCCCCGATGGCCGAGAGGACAATGCACAGGCAGGACAGCATTGAGGGCTCACCGCATTGCTTGGAACAGGGGGAAACACAAAATTCACAAGTTATTTCCAGAACTTTCTGTCTAATATTTTCAGGCTACTGCTGACTCAGGTAACTGAAAGCCAGACAAGTACAACCATGAATGGGGGAAGGGGAAGAGGACTAAAATCAACATGTTCAAACCCATGAACTAAGAAGGATCAGGAGTTCATAATGTTTTTAAAAAGGCCATTAGCAGGCATGGATGTGTGAACCCACAACAGTCCAACCACCAACAGAGAGAGAGAGGCAAAAGGATTGCTTGATCCCAGGACTCTGGGGCCAGTGTGGGCAACACAGCGAGATCATAACTTTTTTTTTTTTTGAGATAGGGTCTCGCTTTGTAGTCCAGGCTGGCCCTGTGCTCACTATGGAGCCCAGGCAAGCCTCGAACTCAGCAATCCTCCTGTCTCTGCCTCCCGAGTGCTGGGATGACCGGTGTGAGCCACCACGCCTGGCATTGTAGTATGTTGCACTGATTGCTGGTGGGCATGAGTCACCATGCCCAGCATTGTATGTGGTTACCGGGGATTGAACTCAGGACCATTGCGCTTGTGAAGCAGGCACTGGAACCACTGAGCTAAATCTCTGGCCCAAGACCATAACTTTCTAATAATAAAGTAGCTAGGCATGGTGCCACATGCCAGTAATCCCAGCACCAGGGAAGCTGAGGCAGGAGGACTGATGCTAATTCTAGGCCAGCCTAGAAGTACAGGCTGTGAAATTCAAGGCCAGTGTGAACTACACAGAGAGACCCTGTCTCATAAAATAATAATAATAGAGAAAGAATAAAAATAAAGATTAATAGTACATAACTGTAATCCCATCTAAAGTAGCTGAGGCAGGAAGGTGGCAAAGTTGAGGTCAGCCTGGGCAATGTAACAGGATCCTCTCTCAAAATACATGAGAAGGATGGAGGACAAAGCTCAGTGATAGAGTGCTTGCCCAGCATGGTTTCCAACCCCGCATGCCAGAACAACGAACAGATATTAGCCGGGCACAGTGGCACACACCTGTAATCCCAGCACTCAGGAGGCTAAGGCACAATTGCCATTAGTTTGAGGCCACCCCAAGCTACACAGAGAGTTCAAGTTCAGCCTGACTTAGAGTGAGAGCCTGTCTCAAAAAAAAAAAAAAAAAGAAGACATTAAATCGTGGGAGGGGGTGTTCTGGGGATAGAGCCCTGAGCCTCTGCAGCATGATACAGCCCCTGCCTTTTAAAAACCTGTTTGAGGGCTGGGGATTTAGCTCACATTGTACCATGCCTACCTTGCAAGCACAAGGACCCAAATTCAACCCCCGGTATCGCAAAAAAAATTTATGTTTAAGCTGGGTATGATAGCATATGCCTATAATCCCAGGAAGCTGAGGCAGGAGGGTTGCCCTGAGTTTGATAACAGCCTGTACTACACAATGAGTTCAAGGACAGCCTCAGCTAGGTAGCAAGACCCTATCAAATTAAAAGACAAAACAAACAAACAAATTACATTTGAGATGGAAATTCACAAAGTTACTAAATTGTTGTTCCCTGGTAATTTTAGATTTTAAATTTTAAATAAATAGGAACTGGTGTGGTGCCACACACCTAAAATCTTAACATCTGAGAGGCTGAGACAGAAGGATCAGCCTGAACTACATAGTAAGACCCTGTCTCAAAAAAGGAAAAAGAAAGAAAACCCCGCGGGGAGCTGCCTCTGTAGGTGCCCCTGTCCTTCTCCTATGACCAAGCCAGAGCAGACTGCTCCCCGGCGCACATGCACGCACACACACTAGCCCCTGTGCGGACAGCATTATATCAATCAGCTGTGGCAAGCGGGAGGCAGCAGGCACCTGAGACATGGAAGTCTGACGTGGGGAGACATAACCCTACAAATCCCAAGAACCTGTCCTCCGGAAGTTCTGTGGGGTACAAGCTCTGGACTTGCCCTTCCATGATGAAAGCCAGCTTCTACTCCAATAGCATGGAGTATGGAAGGCAAGACAGAGAGCGCAATACCTCCACGTGCCTTCCATTCATCCCCAGGGTAGCCGAGGTCTCTCGACAGATAGTTCAGCAACAAGTGCAGGAACTTCTGACCCTCCAGATCCAACAAAACCTGGGCTAACTATGCCAGCCTCTGCGAGGATGACAGCAAGGTCCCAGCATGTTCCCAACGGAAGCACCTGCCCTCCTGCCACGGACAGCAGCCCTCAGCAGAGAATAAGCACCTGGCTAAGGCAAGTGAACTGAAAGCAATTTACCCCTTGCCATCAACTGAGCAGTACCTGACAGACCCACCGTCAAGGGCAGTCATGTGCAGCAGGGCTTCCCTCACGGAGAAACGGGAGAGAGGACAGAGGAGGAGCAGAAGCAAGTAGCTGCCTGAGCCCTAGGCAGACGCCGCGCACAGCCTGGACTGCTCAGTTCCCACTTCCCTGGCCTCTGCTACGGCTCCAGGAACGAATAGCTCAGGGCCAAGGGACTGGGAAGGAAAACATAACTGTGAAGTGATCGCACTCCTTCCCGAGCTGACTGGACCGCATCTCACACGTGCAAGGCAGCCTGCGCCATCGTCCCTCGGTCAGTCGGGGGAGCTTTCACAGACAAAACGCTACTTTGTTTCAGAGAAGATGCTCATCAGAGACTAAATCTGCAGTAGAAAGGAACAGGTGGCTTGATCTGCCGGAACCTGGCTGTCAGGCCTGCTTATGGAATCAGGAGACCTTGGGTGAGAGGTTTCTAGCTCTTCTTTTTCAGATGTTTGTGTGAGCAGAAACTCAAACAGAAGGTATCAGCTTAGGGCCCGTAGGCTGAAGGGCATGCAGGTGAAGGCTTTCGGGCAAAATGCTCCTGAATGAATCTGGCCACACACAAACACCGAAAGAAAATGGACAGACACTAGACTGACTCCACAGTTGTGACTAGTCACCTCCTCAGACTATGCCAAGTGCCACACTATCATGCAGGCATCCCTCACGTCACATCCAAGTACCCATCTTAGGACACTCCTTCCCACAGTCATCCGATGCACCACAAGATGCCAGACAAGGGCCTGGAATAGAGAAAGGCAGGAGCAGTCTCAACCAGCCCGGCGGGAGCTCGCAGCATCCTGCCCCGACGGAGGGTTCCGGGACAGACACAACCCAGCCCAAGAGAAGAATGGAAAATGCCATCAGCTCCTTAAATACTCTCACCAAATGACTAAGCCAAAAATGATAGTGGGGTTTCCTAAGTCAAGAAGCAAAGGACCTGCTAAGAGCATGGCCCACAGGAATCAATAATGCACACCTCAACAGGACACAGGACACAGGACACATGGGCATCTGCTGGCTGAGGGCAACTCCAGGGGAAGCTGCCCTTAACCTGGTAGGCTCACCTTTCCGGAGAACTCGCTTCTTTGCTCGAATGTCTGTTTCTAGCTCTGCTGCTCTGATGTAAATCCTAACAGACTGTGGGAGGTGACGGACAGCCTGGGCCACAACAGCCTTAGCTGTGTCCCCAGGCTGCAACCTGGCTGCTTCTAGCCACACATCTTCACTCTGGGCCAACAGAAAAGACCAGTAAGGGTATATACAGACCAGGGGCCACAAAGGAACAGCAGGTACTTGAGCCCAACCCTAGAGTCAATCACCTTAGCTTTCACTGTAACACTAAGGCTCAGAAAAATGACTACTACAGGGCTGGAGATTGAGCTCAGCAGTTCCGGCTCCTGCCTCGCAAGTGCAAAATCCTGAGTTCCATCCCATAACCACATACAATGCTGGGCGTGGTGACTCAGGCCCGCCAGCTATCAGTACCACATACCACAGTGCCGGGCGTGGTGGCTCACATCTGTCATCCCAGCACTCGGGAGGCAGAGGCAGGAGGATGGCTGAGTTTGAGGCTTGCCTGGGCTACATAGTGGGCTCATGGCCAGCCTGAACTACAAAGCGAGACGCTGTCTCAAAAGGAAAAAAAAATAAAAAAGATACTACATGTCTGAAAGAAGAACAGATTGGATCTTGGAGAAGAGAATACAATTGGGCCTGTAAGCTACGTCACCAGCCAAATGGAGAGCATAAATGTAAAGTTCCAATTCATGCCTAATATCCCAGGGCAATTCTTCATAAGGTTTCCTTCACTATCACAAGTGCCCAGTTTGCCTACTGCACATCATAAGCGGGAATACTTTCCTAAGAGTTAAGCTCTAATCATGTGCTTTCTTGACATTATATGGGATAAAAGACTACCCAATTTAGCTATTTTGGTTACCTCGCCATTAAAATACTGGTGGCTAAACCTTCGTTCTACATCCAAACAAGGAGAAAAGGCCTTTCCTGCTCTCCCTAGTTTATCCTAGCCTCTCCTACCATCTGTAGTTACAACATTGAAGGCAAACATAACTGTCCCTGGCACAGATACACAGGGTCCCTCTGGGACACCAAAAATCCTATAATGGGGTTCACCTTGGGGCACATCTCTGTCCCCTTCATAATAAGGTTCCGAGCTACTTGCAGTTTCCCAGTGACTTCTTCCAGGCGTGCAGAGGCGATCCAGGCTGGTGGGTGATGAGGGTTTGTCTCCCGAACAGACTTGAGGAGCAGTCGCGCCTTCTTGATATCACTGTACAAGGGAGAATACACACAGCATTGTGCCACACTAGCAGGGGTACCCTCAGGACCCAGGAGAAAGGTGCCCTACACACACTAGGCAAACTGAAGATTCAATTAGCAGGGATACAAACAACTCAAAACCACAGCATCACTATTCTGAAACCCTACCAACAAAATCTGAACACCGAAGGTCCACTATATTTAGCAGGCTGCTTTCTAGCTCAGTTGAGTCACAGACTTTGAATGTTATTTGTAAAACATTTAACACTCAACAATAAATGGACACAGATACATTTGAAATAGAAAACCAAAGACAGACACGGTGGTACACATCTATAGTCCCAGCACTCAGGAGAGGGAGCCAGGAGGATCATGAAATGGAGGCCAGACATGGGTACACAGCAAATGCAGGCCAGCCTGGACTATGTAACAAGGCTCTGCCTTAAAAGAAAAACAGAAACGAAAATATTACATTTCTCAGAATGTTTTATTTTGAGATAGGGTCTTGCTTTGCAATTCAGGCTGGCCCTGAGCTCATTATGTGGCCCAGGCAAGTCTTGAACTCAGCAATCCTCCTGCCTCTGCCTCCCGAGTGCTGGGATGACAGGCATGAGCCATCACGCCTGGCATTGTGGTGTTTTGCACTGATCACTGGTGGGCGTGAGTCACCATGCCTGGTATTGTTGTATGTGGTTAACAGGGATCGAACCAGGGACCTTGCGCTTGCTAGGCAGGCGCCAGAACCACTGAGCTAAATCTCCAGCCCCAGAATGCTCTTTTATTTGAGACATAGTCCCACTACATTGCCCAGGCTGGTCTTGAACTCCTAAGTAAGTAATACTCTTTTTTTAAAAAAGACAATCTCACTAAAAAAACAAAAAACTACTCTTCCTAGTTTATCCTAGCCTCTCCTACCATCTGTAGTTATAACATCGAAGGCAAATCTAACTGTCCCTGGCACAGATACACAGGGTTCCTCTGGGACACCAAAAATCCTATAATGGGGTTCACCTTGGGGCACATCTCTGTCCCCTTCATAATAAGGTAATAAAACAAAAAAAGACAGCCTCATTATGTAACTCAAGATGTCTTGAACTCACTGTGCAGTCCAGGCTGACCTCAGACTTGTGGTGATCCTTCTGGCTCTGCCTTCCAAGTAACAGGATTATAGATATGTGCTACCACAGCCAGTTTATGTCGTATTTTGAATGCCCATTTTCCAAATGAAATACAAAACACTCTAGGAAACTAGAATTCCCACTCCAACCTATCCGTTCTGAAGAGCACTCACTTGATATCCCCTCCGTGGGTTGGGATCATAGAGTTTAGATCTGTCAGATAGCCCTTGGGGTCCACGACCGTCTGTCCACTCACGGAGTCAGACACCTGTGAAACGGGACAGGTGGAGAGTCAACTGAACGTGACTAGGAACGTCCACAACAAAGCATTCATAGGGTTCCTGGAACCTCTTTCCACAGCCCTGTCCACAGGGTCAGAAGAAAGGAAGTAAAACAAGGGAGGGATGGTAGTGCGGAGCAGGAAGGAATCAAACGCTCCAAGTGGGACCTCCCCGCTGAGCTGCAGGGAGCGGCGGCCACGTCAGTCACTGACAGCTGGCACGGGCATGGCCCTGGGTCTCCCGGGGTCTGACCCACAGGTGCAAGTCCAGTGTGGGCCAGGCCAGAGCACGCAGGCTTGGGGGCCTATCCCTACAACGCCAGCACTCTAGGATGCTGAGGCAGGAAGGTCACAAGTTGAAGCCCACCCTGGAAAACTTGGCAACCTAAGTTGTCTCAAAATACAAAATAGTTTTTAAAAAATTTAAAAGGAAAACAACTTTAACTCAGACAATTGTGATGATGATAAATTTCTTCTATATGGAAAAGATTTACATTACAAAATGAAGCGCACTGGATGTGGTGGTGCATGCTCACAATCCCAGAACTTGGGAGGCTAAGGTAAGAGGATCACATGTTCTTCAAGACTAGCCTGGAAAACTTACTGAGACCCAGTCTCAAAAAAAGGACTTCGGGCCGGAGGGTTAGCTCAGTGGTTCTGGCGCCTGCCTCGCAAGCACAAGGTCCTGAGTTCGATCCCCGGTAACCACATACAATGCTGGGCGTGGAGACTCACGCTCACCAACAATCAACACCGCATACCACAATGCCGGTGTGGACGTGGTGGCTCACGCCTGTAATCTCAGCACTCGGGAGGCAGAGACAGGAGGATTGCTGAGTTCGCAGCGGCTTGCCTGGGCACCATAGTGAGCTCAGGGCCAGCCTGAACTACAAAGCGAGACCCTGTCTCAAAAAGCAAAAAAAAAAAAAAGACTTCATCAGCCTGGGGACTTAGCTCAGTGGCTCCGGCATCTCCCTGGAAGCACAAGGTCCCAAATTCAATCCCTGGTAACCACATACCACAGTCCCGGGTGTGATGGCTCATGTCTATAATCCTAGCACTCGGGAGGCAGAGGCAGGGGGATTGCTGAGTTCGAGGCTTGCCTGGGCTACACAGTGAGCTCATGGCCAGCCTGAACTACAAAGCGAGACCCTGTCTCAAAAAAAACAAAACAACACAAACAAACAAAATACAAAACTAATAAAAGGGCTGGACATTTAGCTCAGTGGTTCCAGCGCCTACCTAGAAAGTGCAAGGTCCCTAGTTCATTTCCTGGTAACCACATACAACAATGCCGGGCACGGTGACTCACACCCACCAGCAATCAGCACCATGTATCACAATGCCGGGCATGGTGGCTCATGCCTATAATTCCAGTACTCAGGAGGCAGAGGCAGGAGGATTACTGACTTCGAGGCTCGCCAGGGCTACATAGTGAGCTCAGGCCCAGCCTGAATTACAAAGCAAAACCCTGTCTCAAAAAATAAAAAAATAAAAAAAGGAGGAAAATTCTAAAGATCCACCTCAGATTAAGTCACAATCAATGTCAAACAAACTATTCTTTTTATTTATTTATTTATTTATTTTTTTGGATACAGGGTCTCACTTTGTACTTCAGGCTGGCTCTGAGCTCACTATGTAGCCCAGGCAAGCCTGGAACTCAGCAATCCTCCTGTCTCTGCCTCCCGAGTGCTGGGATGACAGGCGTGAGCCACCACGCCTGGCACTGTGGTATGCGGTACTGATGGCTGGTGGGCGTGAGTCTCCACGCCCAGCATTGTATGTGGTTACCAGGATCGAACTCAGGACCTTGCGCTTGGGAGGCAGGTGCTGGAACCACTGAGTTAGCTCCGGCCACCAACAAACTATTCTTAATTTATAAGATATAAAGTAGACATGCATGAAAATGTAATTTTCACAATGGTTTTAGTTTTTCCTTAAAATATATTAGTTACAAAATTTCAAAAAGAGCAGTTAAAAGATCAAATGAAATTGAGTTTACCACTATACCAATTTCATTGTGAACAAATGTAGTATCACCTTCATGGTTTTAGATGTGTCTGAAGAATCAGAAAGTGTTCTGTTTCCTGGGTTCCAGCTCCCAGCCTCTGTACCCAAGTTCCAATTCCCCACAGAGCCATACAACTTACTGGGGTACAGAAGAAAACATCTCATTCTTAGGTGAAGAGCAGAAGACGATAGCATAGCACATGCAGCTGGCCGTGAGCGCCCGTTTCACCAGAGAGGCCTCGGTCCAGAGGGGAGGGCAGACACGGGATACAGGGCTGGCCCTTTGCCCACAGCATGGGCGCACCAGGTACTTGTGCACTGCACTGGTGTGGTCTTTATGTAAGCACACGTACTCATCTGCACACAGAAGCCCAGCCCCTCTTTGCGACAGGGATTCTTTTCATGAAAAAGCACTTAAGGAGAAAATTTTCACAGTTCTACTTTGAGTCTGTTGGTTTTGGGTGGTTCTGATTTTTGGGTTTTTTTTTTGGGGGGGTCTTTTTGGTACTGGAGACTGAACTCTGGACCTTGCACTTGCAAGACATACACTATGCCAGAGCTAAATCCCTAACTCTGGTTTTTGTTTTTTTGAGACAAGGTCTCGCTTTGTAGTTCAGGCTGGCTCTGAGCTCACTATGTAGCCTAGGCAAGCTTCGAACTCAGCAATCCTCCTCTCTCTGCCTCTTGAGTGCTGGGATTACAGGCATGAGCCACCACGCCCGGCACTGTGGTATGTGGTATTGAGTGTTGGTGGGTGTGAGTCTGCACGCCCAGCATTGTATGTGGTTAACGGGGATTGAACTCGGGACCTTACGCTTGCGAGGCAGGCGCTGGAACCACTGAGCTAACCCTCCGGCCCTGGTTTTTGTTTTTTGAGACAGTGTCTTACTATATAGTTCAGGCTGGCCTTGAGCTCATTTTCTTTTTTTTTTAAAACAGGGTCTTGCTTTGTAGTTCAGGCTGGCCCTGAGCTTACTGTGTAGCCCAGGCAAGCCTCAAACTCACAGCAATCCTCCTGCCTCTGCCTCCCAAGTGCTGGGATTACAGGTGTGAGCCACAACACCCTGCACTGTGGTATGTGGTACTGACTGCTGGTGGGCGTGAGTCACCACGCCTGGAATTGTATGTGGCTACCAGGATTGAACCAGGGACCTTGCGCTTGCTAGCCAGGCTCTGGAACCACTGAGCTAAATCTCCACTACCCCCCATTTTTGTTTGTTTGTTTTTTTTTTGGTGGTACCGGGGATCAAACTCAGCCCCTTGTGTGTCCAAGATTGGCGCAGTACCACTTGAGCTAAATCCCCAGCCCCTCCCCCAGCTTTTTGATACAGGGTCTCACTAGGTATCTCAGGCTGGCCTCAAACTCATGGTGATCTTCTTGCCCCAGACTCCCAAGTACACCACCATTCACCATTCCTGGCTTCTGTTGTGGGTTTTCTACTTTTCATTTCATTTTTCAGACAGGGTCTTACTTTATAGTTCAGGCAGGCCCTGAGCTCAATGTGAAGCTTAGGCTGGGTTCAAACTCATGATCATCTTCTTGCCTCAGCCTCCCAAGTGCTGGGATAACAGACTGTTCTATTTTTTAGACAAAAATATTAAATTGTATCATCAGATAAGAAAAATGTTAAATGCCGTCTGGAGGAAAATGCTGCATGACATCAACTCTCACCTGACTCAACCTCATGTCCATCAAGGTGTTCCTCGCTTGCCCAATCTTCCTCATGTCCAGCTCCCCTGTGCCAGGCGTCATCAGGCCTGGCGTCATTCCACCTGGATATGGTGTGTTCAGCCCACCTGGATAGGGTGTGTTCAGACCTCCAAATTGCTGGAGAAAATAAAATGCAGCTTGTATTTTCACGCTGCAGATGCCATCTTCTGTGAAATTTTCACACTGCGGTCCTACACAAGCACAGCTGTGAACGCAGACTCGGGCACAGTACCCCGAGGAGCTGGAGAAGCACCCAACACCCCCACTGTTCCTGGAGTGACACAGCTGACCGAGCCAAGGCGCCCCGCTCACGTCCTCTCTGGATACTTACAGTCTGCCGGGGGTCCACAGAAGTATGGTTCTCTCCTGTTTGTAAATGTTTGGCAAAAAAGCTATCAGGAACGGGGGTCAGCTTCTCATAACGTGGATTCCGCTGACGTTTGTTCCTGGCATCGCCGACCTCCGGAATGCTCAGCCACTCTTCTTCTGTGACTTCTGCCAGCTTCCTCTAGAAACACACAGCCCCAAACTGTCAATCACCTGTACAGTTCTACACTCACCCTCCCTACCCTCCGCCATCAGGCCTTAGAAAGGACTCTGATAGATACGTTATTTTCTGCTTCAGAGAAATCAATTTCCTGGATGTGTTCTGTATCACTAGGATGTAAACTATTCTGTCAAAGGCTAAACTGTAGTCTTATTCAGGAGGCTGAGGTGGAAGAATCATTTTAGTCCAGGAGTTAGAGCCCAATTGAGACAACACAGTGAAGTCTTACTTAAAAAATACATACATAAATATATGTACATACATACAAACAAAAAACACAACAGGACTGGAAATGCAGCTCAATGCAAGGTCTTGTCTAACATGAGTGAGGCTCTCGGCGGGGTCCCTAACTCTGTGGGCAGGACACTCCACCTATCTACTTACTTTGAGATCTGAGAACTGTTGCTGGATTTTGGGCCGTTCCATTCGGTATTTTTCAATCTCTTCTTTTTCCCTTTGTTCTCTAGGAAATAAAACATGTGCCTATATTAGAAACCCTGAATGTTTACTTCAAAATAAAGATGGCTCGTTATGTGTCTTAATTAAATTACCAAAAAGAACAGTTCCACACTCAGCAGCTAACTCGAGTATACTTTAAGATAACTATGTATATATTCATAAATCTACCAAATGAAAACAGGCAGAAATGTAATAAAAAGGTATCCTTTTACGTTTATCACATGAAACTATTATAAGCTAAATACTGTATGCCCCAAACTGAAAATTTACCTAACCTGCTGAACATCAGCTCAGCCACCCGGTGCATGGCTGCAGAGCTGTTGTTTCCCCTCAGGACCACATGGCTCACTGGGTGCTACAGCTCTGGGTGGCTAGCATCTTCAGAGACAATACAACTCACTGCAGAAAAGATCAGAATTTAAAGCTTTGTTTCCACTGAACGTGTACACTCTCACACCATTATAAAGTTGAAAAATTGCGAGTCAAACCATTAAATTGGGGGCATCTGCAAATGCTTCCCTTGGAACACAGAACATGTGTCGCTTTAAACTGCACAAAACCCTAAAGGTAGGACCATCTCATGAATCACCACTTCAGAAGGAAAAGTGAAATAGTGCAGTTCTCTTCTAGCCCTCTACTTATCTCTCAGTTTCCCACTCTTCCAAGTGAACACTTCACACCTAACAGTAAAGAAGCCACTGCGCAGCCTCTCTGTCCCATCTGCCTGGCCAAATGGTTTAGACCATCACCACACAACTGTCCTTCAGGGATGCAAGGTTATGGGTTACCAGCAACTAGGGTTAGGCTATCTTTTTTTTTTTTTTTTTTTTGCTTTTTGAGACAGGGTCTCGCGTTGTAGTTCAGGCTGGCCCTGAGCTCACTAGGGTGCCCAGGCAAGCCGCCATGAACTCAGCAATCCTCCCGTCTCTGCCTCCCGAGTGGTGGGATTACAGGCGTGAGCCACCACATCCGGCATTGGGGTTAGGCTATCTTTAACATAATAAATGCAAACTGTGACAAAGGACCAACCATGTTTACTTAGCAGCAGTCAGGATGAACCAAGTAGTTAATACTTTTTAAGTTTAAGTACTGAGATTTAAACATCTACAAATAAACGTATTACAAATGGCCAGAGAATGTAGCTCAGGGATAGAACATTTGTCCAGCATTCATGAGGTCCTTCGGTCAATCAGCATCAAAAAAAAAGAAGGAGGGCCGGAGGGTTAGCTCAGTGGTTCCGGTGCCTGCCTCGCAAGCACAAGGTCCTGAGTTCGATCCCTAGTTACCACATATAATGCTGGGCGTGGAGACACGCCCACCAACAATCAACACTGCATACCACAATGCCAGGAGTGGTGGCTCACGCCTGTCATCCCAGCACTCGGGAGGCAGAGACAGGAGGATTGCTGAGTTCACGGCATCTTGCCTGGGCACCATAGTGAGCTCAGGGCTAGCCTGAACTACAAAACGAGACCCTGTCTCAAAAGCAAAAAAAAAAAAAAAAAGAAGGATGTGCTCGCTTCGGCAGCACATATACTAAAAAAAAAAAAAGGAAAAAAACCGTGAAGATTGTATTATATAAATGACATGCTTGGAAAGATCACTATTTCTATGAGAACTGATGTACCTGACACCATGGTTCCACACACACAGCTGTATCTATCAGGTTTCCTAGCCAAGGATGTTCTAGCCAATTTTAACCAAGTCTCACACAGGAAATACTAAGAATAATGCTGGATAGTGGCCCATCCCTATAATCCTAGCTACTCAAGAGGCTGAGGCAGAATCACAAGTTAGAAGTAAGCCTGAGCATCTTAGTGAGAACTTGTCTCAAAATAAAAAAGTCAGGCATAGTGACACACTCCTAGAATCTCAACACTGGGAGGCTGAGGTTGGAGGATCACGAGTGATGGCCAAAATATCCTCCACAGAGGGCCAGAGATGTAGCTCACTGGTTCCAGCGCCTGCCCAGCAAGCGCAAGATCCCTGGCTTGAACCTAGTAACCACATACAACAATACCAGTGTGGTGGCTCACGCCCACCAGCAATCAGTACCACATACCAAAAATGCCAAGCTTGGTGGCTCAAACCTGTCATCCCAGCACTCAGGAGGCAGAGGCAGGAGGATTGCTGAGTTCAAGGCTTGTCTAGGCTACATAGTGAGCTCAGGACCAGCCTGAACTACAAAGTGAGACCCTGTCTAAAAAAAAAAATCCTCAGTAGAGGAAAGATAGCCTCTTTAGCAAATGGTGCTGGAAAAACTGGGCTTTAACCTGCCAAAGACTAAAGCTAGACCTATTTCTGTCACCCTCTTTAATCTGCCAAAGACTAAAGCTAGGCCTATCTCTGTCACCCTGTACAAAACTAAAATCAAAGTGGATTAGAGACAAATGTTAAAACAGAAACATTAAGACTGCTGCAAAACAAGTTGGTAAAACTCTTGGAGACATTTGCTTAGGAAAGACTTTACAAACAAAACCTCTATAGCACAAGATCTAGCAGAAGAAATCAAATGGGATCTTTTTTTATTAAAAAGCTTCTGCACAGCAAAGGAAACCACCAGCAGAGCGAAAAGACAACCAACAAATCAGGAAAGAATCTTTACCAGCTGTCTCTCAGACAGAGGCCTACTATGTAGAATATACAAAGAGCTTAAAAAAATCAGTTCCCCAGCCAGGCGTAGCAGCTCACGCCTGTCATCCCAGCACTTGGGAGGCAGAAGCAGGAGGATTGGTTTGAGTTCAAGGCTTACCTGGGCTATACAGTGAGCTCAGGGCCAGCCTGAACTACAAAGTAAGACTCTGTCTAAAAAAAAAAGAAAAAAAAAAACTCCATTCCCCCAAATTTAAAGACCCAATTCAAAAATGGGTAGCTGAAATGAATGGACACTTTTCAGAGGAAGAAGTAAAAGCTGTCAAGAAGCATATGAAGAAATGCTCAACATCACCGGTCATTTGAGAGACGCAGATGAAAACAACACTAAGATTTCACTTCACAAAGAATGGCTGCCATCTCGAAATTAGCCAGCAAGAAATGCTGGCGAGGCTACGTAGAAAAAAAGGAACCCTTCTCCACTGTTGGTGGAAATGTAGACTGGTACAATCTCTATGGAAGTCAGTGTGAAGTTTCCTTAAAAAACTGGATTAGAGGGCTGGAGGGTTGGCTCAGTGGTTCTAGCGCCTGCCTCGCAAGCACAAGGTCCTGAGTTTGATCCCTGGTAACCACATACAATGCTGGGCGTGGAGACTCACACCCACCAGCAATCAATACCACACACCACAGTGCTGGGTGTGGTGGTTCACGCTTGTCATCCTAGCACTCGGGAGGCAGAGGCAGGAGGATTGCTGAGTTCTAAGCTTGACTGGGCTACATAGTGAGCTCAGAGCCAGCCTGAACTACAAAGCAAGACCCTGTCTCAAAAAAGAAAAAAACAAAAAAAACTAGATTAGAGGCCCCATTTGACCCTGCTATTGCCCTGCCAGGAATATACACAAAAGAATTAAAAGAATCATATCACAGTGACATATGTGTACCCATGTTCATAGCAGCTCAGTTTATGATAGCTCAATCTTGGAAACAACCCAAATGCCCATCAAGTAGAGACTGGATAAAGGTGTGGTTTTTCTATAAAATGGAGTATTACTCTGCCTTAAAGAATGATAAGTTTGTATGACAGTTTATGTCAAATAGGCAATTTCCAATGGGAATTTGGTGTGAGAAAGTAATAAGGGGAAGGAATAAATATGATTTTGAAAGAAAATTAAAGAGCATGTATATAGGGGGTGGGTAGGGATGTGGGTAAAAATGAGAATTAACTTGTGTCATATACTGGTACAAATTCCCCAGTGTTGTGCGTGATTGAGAGCTGTATATAAAATGTACCAATAAAGAATTCCATTTAAAAAAGAAAAAAAAAAGAATGATAAGTCTGAGTCATTTATACTCAAATGGACACACCTTCAGGACATACTCATAAATGAAATAAATAGGTCACAGATGTGCAAATATCATATCTGTTCTCTGGTATGAGAAAGTGAAGATGTTGATGAATTCTAGAATGTATAACGGAAATTGCAAAATAGAAAATATTTAAAGGGAAATGTAGTGGAGGAGTGAGTAATGAGGGGTAAAGACAAAATGTGGTGGTAACAGGGCCGGAGGGTTAGCTCAGTGGTTCCGGTGCCTGCCTCGCAAGCGCAAGGTCCTGAGCTCGATCCCCGGTAACCACATACAATGCTGGGCTTGGAGACTCACACCCACCAGCAATCAATGCCACATGCCACAGTGCCGGGCATGGTGGCTCACGCCTGTGGTTCCAGTACTCGGGAGGCAGAGACAGGAGGATTGCTGAGTTCGAGGCTTGCCTGGACTACATGGTGAGCTCAGAGCCAGCCTGAACTACAAAGTGAGACCCTGTCTCAAAAGAAAAAAAAAAATGTGGTGGTAATAAAAGGGAAACAAAGCTTATGTATTTGGCGGGGAGGATTGTGGAGTGGGTAGGAGAATGGGAAAAAATGAGAATTAAATCATGTTATATTCCCAATATTGAGTGTGATCATGATGTATATATACAATGTATCGATAAAGATAAAAATAAAGTTAAAAAAAAAAAAAGCTGATGGCCAGCCTTGGCTAACACTAAGTTCAAGGCCAGCCTGAACTGCATAGCAAGACCCTGTCTCAAAAAATCAAAACCAAGGGCCGGAGGGTTAGCTCAGTGGTTCCAGCGCCTGCCTCGCAAGCGCAAGGTCCTGAGTTCGATC
>PVIC010024824.1:0-25729 GCA_004025085.1 Thryonomys swinderianus
ATATATATATATATATATATATATATATATATATATATATTAAAAAATCATGTTTTGAGCTGGGGATTTAGCTCAGTGGTTCCAGCATCTGCCTCACAAGTGCAAGGTTCCAAGTTCGAAACCCAGTAACCACATACCACCAAGATGTTTCTGAATTAACATTTCCTGTCAAGCACATTTCCTCTGAAATTCTCCTTCCTCTTCCTTTCTAATCTAGTGCACTAATTTCAGGCTCCAGTTTCCCTCCCCACTTTTTGTCTTACTCCCAACAACTCAGATGATAAAACATTTCTAAATTTTTACTCACTCAGTGGATATAGTATAGTCACTGTGCCACAAGATATTCAGACACCAATTGTGTCACCTCTGCCTATGTGCCCTAGACATATCTGTAGAAGTCCGAGCCCGGCACTACACAGACGGAATCAGACAAAACATAATTCCCTAAATTACCTGCACAAAGCTACACTAAGCCACACTGCTTTCCTTTAATCCTGGATCCAGTAATTCCCTGCAACTATTATGAGTGCTGGCACCAGAGAAATTCTGTTCTAATGATCCAAAGTTTTCTCACTTATTTGATCTTTTACTTTATCTTAACTTAAAACATAGCAGAGCAGTTTGTGCCGTAATACAGCAAATTTCAGAGGCAGAACTAAAGCCTCAATCTCCAAATCCTGTGCCAAGATTCTTTGCTTTAGCCAAACTACTCTTTCAAGAATATTCGACAATCTTAGAAGTTCCACTTTGGCCATCATTACACAAAGGAAGCACAGAAGAAGTATGCTGAGTAGGAAAGAACTGAACACTAAACTGATGAGTTTCAAAAATGATGGAGATGGGCCAGCGGGTTAGCTCAGTGGTTCCAGCACCTGCCTCAGAAGTGCAAGGTCCTGAGTTCGATCCCCAGTAACCACATACAATGCTGGACGGGGAGACTCACGCCCACCGGCAATCAATACCACATACCATAGTGCCGAGAATGGTGGCTCATGCCTGTAATCCCAGCACTCGGGAGGCAGAGACAGGAGGATTGCTGAGTTCAAGGCTTGCCTAGGCTACACAGTGAGCTCAGAGCCAGCCTGAACTACAAAGCGAAACCCTGTCTCAAAAATAAAATAAAATAAATAAAATAAAATAAAATAAAATAAAATAAAATAAAATGATGGAGGTTTTTCAAATCCTCAAGGACTATTTCCAGAATGAAATTCAGAGTGGTACTGAGGTTCTTCAGTCCCTCAGGCTTTACAAAGTACAGAACATGTACTTTGGGTGGAAAAGAAAACCACCCTGTAGAAAGTAATACATGTCTCTAAGACAGATTAAAAGCCCTCTTCTGTGCCGACCTAAGTATAAATCCCACTTCCGTCCTCTGCTGGCTTCAATCCCCTGACTTCCCTGCTCAGGCCTCCTTATCTCAACCACTCAATGGGACCTGTGCCGCAGGGTGATAAATGGCCTATGATGTGCTTAGCCTGGACCACACGTGGAGTCAGAGCTCAGTAAATATTTATTTTTAATAGAAGAGAAGAAGCTTCAGGCCTGTAAATTTATATTAACCCATCCATAAAATATTTTATTTGAAGGAAACCAAATCTTCATACTTTATAGGCAAAACTTGAGGACACAGAAACCAACCAGGGAAAGACTTGTGAGGGCAACTGGAAAGCACAGCTCTCTGGGCCCTTCATACACCACGCACAACAAGCTCACCCCTCACTGGAAAGAAACAGAGAGATCCCTGAAATTTTCAAGTACATGGTGGGCCTGTGCGCTTAAAAAAGGGGGTAACTGCCGGGCATGGTGGCTCATGTCTGTAATCCCAGCACTTGGGAGGCAGAGACGGGAGGATTGCTGAGTTCGAGGCTTGCCTGGGCTACATAGTGAGCTCAGGGCCAGCCTGAACTATAAAAGCTAGACCCTGTCTCCAAAAAAAAAAAAAAAAAAAAAGGGAGAGAAGGATAACAGATAAACTATTACCTGACTTTGAGGCTTCCCAAAGCTAAGAGATGCTTTTTTTTTTCTTTTTTCAGATAGGATTTTTCTTTGTATTCTAGGTCTGCCTTAAAAATCATTAAGTAGCCTACCCTGGCCTTGAACTCACAGCCATCCTCCTCCCTCAGCCTCCAGAATACTAGAATTACAGGCATGTGTCACCACACTAAGCAAGGCTGCTAACTCTTTGACATACAAAATGGAAGAAACTGTTTCTCACTCTTCCTTCAGCAGGAAGGCATCATGACAGCGCAGCGGCTGGGATAGTCTCCATCAGGGGAGCTTTTCCTCAATACCTTTATTCTATGGAAGGGGTTCAGGAAGAGCCAGGGCCACTGGCCGCACTGCCAGGGAGATGAGTCAACCCCAGCCCAGGACCAGGTTCTGACTTAATCAACATCATCAGTAAATGAGCTGATCATTCTAGGAGATAAGCGGTTGCCTAGCACTCACCCCATGCAGAGAAACCACAAGGACAGCACACTCCTCTACCAAAAATACAGCTATTAAGCAATTGGGAGTCTTCTAGCCTCACAAGAAACCAACTCAGGAAGTAAAACTAGACATCTGCCTGATGAGCAAGGAAGGAATCAGAACAAAGACCACAGGAAGGGCCCTGGGCTCGAGTGGACTCAATCCGTGAAGGTTGCCACCGTCAGTGCCCTGCATGGAGGCTGCACGGCTGGCTCTGCAGGCACCCTCTGGTCCTTGGACACCATCTGCAGAACGGAAATCATGCTGAAATTCAGAACATCCTCACAGCTCATGCTACCACGCCCCAACTCAGGCCCGCTGTGGTCACTTGGTTTCCCGACCAACAGGTGGGGCAGTGGCTGGCCACATGGGGCGGGGAAGGCAAAGACATCTTTCGCAGATGCCTTGTCTTGACTAACATTGACACGGCCCTCTCTGTCGATGTCTCCACACAGGCAGACCAGCGCCTACTGCACCGGCACCACCTCCTGCCCCCTGGGAAGCACTTTTGCTTTCACTACCTGTGTTAGGTCTCCAACAGTCATCCCCGATGGCACAGGCCTGGCCTGTGGGTGTGATTCCACAGGGGCCACAGATGCCTTCTCTGCTCCACCGTAGGCGTCTGCCATCAGAAAAACCCATCTCTAGCTGCGTGGGAATGGCTTGGTACAGTCTCATTTACTTGTATTACTTTTTTTCCATATATTTTAACAGAATGTATATTTCTCTTTACTTTTTTGTTTCAGTTTTATTACACATATAACGAAAAAAAAATGTTTCCTCAAAATTAAAAAAAAATTCCTTATATGACTTTGGTAAAATTTTTTTTAGTGAAATAGATCTAACCTTGGTCTTGAGTATGTCAAATCAGAAGAAAACATATGGTTTCGGTACAATGTAATCACTCCCCCAAATTGTAGTCCCTGGAGTGTAAAGCCTGTGAGTCCAGACAAAAAGGCAAAACTTTAAAATTGAGAGCCCCTAATCAAAGTGAAACAAAGTTCCTTTCACTAGGGAGACTGTTGCTTCTTTTTTTCAGGGTGAAATGAAAAATATCTCTCAAAAAAGTCATTCTAAGCCAATATTCACACTATGATATGAAGGCCCCAGAGCCCTTAGAATTTACATACTGCAAAGGAGTAAGGGTACCCGGTTCCACACAGCCAAGCCGCGCTGTTGGGGACAAGGGTGTTTACCACCTTTGTCAGAGAGACTTCAGCTCAGGGTCTAAGTGCCACTGGTGTGATAAAGAATCTTTCTAGCAGAATCAACAAATGGGATCTCATTTTACTGAAAAGCTTTTGCACAGCAAAAGAAGTCACTGACACTGCCAAAAGACCACAACAACATGGGAAAAAATCTTTACTAGTTGTTTATCAGACAAATGGCTATTATCTACAATATATAAAGAACTTAAACAGACCAGCCTCCCCAAGTTTAAAGACCCAATTCAAAAATGGGCATCTGAAATGAACAGACACTTCTCAGAGGCAGAAGTTAAAGCAGCTAAGAAACATATGAAGAAATGTTCAACATCACTGGTCATTCGAGAGATGCAAATGAAAACAACACTGAGATCTCATCTCACTCCACAAAGAATGGCCGCTATTACAAAATGAACCAACAATAAATGCTGGCGAGGCTGTGGGGAGAAAGGAACCCTTCTCCACTGTTGGTGGGATTGCAGACTTGTGCAACCTTTGTGGAGATCTGTGTGGAGATTTCTCAGAAAACTAGGACTAGGGGTCCCATTTGACCCTGCCATCCCCCTGCTAGGAATATACCCAAAAGAATTTAGAAAATCACAGTGGAAAGATAGATGTACACCCTTGTTCATAGCAGCTCAGTTCGTGATAGCTCAATCTTGGAAACAACCCAAATGACCATCAACTGGAGACTGGATAAAGAAGATGTGGGTTTTTTAATAAAATGGAATACTATTCTGCCATAAAGAATGACAAGATTGATTCATTTAGGTGCAAATGGATGCACCTGGAGGACACACTAAGGAGTGAAATCAATAGAGCCCAGATAGGTAAATACCGGATCTTCTCGTTGATATAAGCACCAGTAGATGCAAATGAACTCTAGTAGTATGACAACCTTTTCAGAATGGGAAATTTCCAAAGGAAATTTGGTGTGGGGATGTAATGAGGGGGAGGAATATATGATTCTGAAAGAAAATAAATGAGCATGTATATAGGGGGTGGGGAGGTGTGGGTGGGGATATGGGTAAAAATGAGAAATGACTGTGTCATATATTGGTACAAATTCCCCAATGTTATCTATGAGTGTGAGATGTATGCAAAGTGTACCAATAAAGAATGCAATTTAAAAAAAAAGAATCTTTCTAGCACTGGGCCCTAGAGAATTCTCATAATATACCCTGAAGCCCACCTCTTCCCTACCCGCCCAATCGAGACTGTATTGAACAACTTTCTTTTTTTTTTTTTTTTCTTTTTGGAGACAGGGTCTCGCTTTGTAGTTCAGGCTGGCCCTGAGCCCACTATGGTGCCCAGGCAAGCCGCCGCGAACTCAGCAATCCTCCTGTCTCTACCTCCCGAGTGCTGGGATGACAGGCGTGAGCCACCACGTCCAGCATTGTGGTATGCGGTGTTGATTGTTGGTGGGCATGTCTCCACGCCCAGCATTCTATGTGGTTACCGGGGATCGAACTCAGGACCTGGCGCTTGCGAGGCAGGCGCCGGAACCACTGAGCTAACCCTCCGGCCCTGAACAACTTTCTTAAGTGACAAGGATAATTCTCAATTATGTTTAAAATGGCCACAGAAATCTAGAAAACAAGTCAAACCCCTATCATTTTCATGGTAAAGAGAAAACAGCACAGAGGGAGTACACAATCACTGAGGGGCAACGAGGATAGTTACTTACAAAAAGACTGAAAAACAACAGCCAAGGATTTAGCTCAAGTGGTACCACACCTACTTGGAAGCTCAAGGGCCCAAGATCGATCCCCAGTATCACACACACACAAAAAGATCCTAATCCTTCTAAGAGAAGTTGTAATTACATTTTAGTGTATCTACCAGGCTAACAAGTGAACATCTTCGAGCTGGTATTTATTTTAATTTTTCTTAATGATGCCTAGGAATACAATGTTGTTAAGTATTTTCAGACTTCCTTATTCTTATATCATCTCAGTGAGTTAATGATGAACATAATTAAATGCATACCTTGTGTCTTGAGTCTTTGAAAAGTAATGTCCTAGGTATGTTACGCTTTTCATTGCTTTGTTATCCACATCTGGAATATCAATTAGCCATGTTTGCAATTTCTTATAAATAGCAACTTACTCTACTATGTATTGGGCAGTTATTAAGCCCAGCAATTATGCCAGGAGTCAAAGACACAAAGTGAAGGAAAAAACCAAGTCTTTCCCTAAGTAACAGCGGGATAAAAGCAGGAAGAACCTGGTGTTTCTGAGGTTCCGTGAAACCACAGGGCTGGCATTGCTGGCTGACGATAAACACGAGTAAGCAGTTTATTTAACCCATTATCCTTTGCCCAGGGGAAAAGTCACACACTTTTCTTCAGAGTCCTCTGAGGGGTAAGTAAGCAGATTTCCTGGAGAAGAGCAAAGGGCCAGCTATAGTTTTCTCAGCAATGGCTCTAACCATGGAAACACACGTTGTGGTTATTATTGGCTAAAAAAAAAAC
Source organism: Thryonomys swinderianus (assembly GCA_004025085.1). Taxonomy (NCBI): domain Eukaryota; kingdom Metazoa; phylum Chordata; class Mammalia; order Rodentia; family Thryonomyidae; genus Thryonomys; species Thryonomys swinderianus. The sequence goes on from PVIC010024824.1 coordinate 6,148, forward strand.
CCAAACAACAAAAGCACAAAAGAAGAGTAAATAAAGATAGTGATGCCAACAGCTAATCTCAACTTAAACAGTTTCAAATAACAGTTAAGCCGAACCACGAAATGCTCATGAAAAAAAATGAAAGTGAATTTTTTCTTCCTGCCCTAGACTGAGAAGAGCAGACAGGTAGCAGGTGGACCGAGTAGCTGGCACAGAGGCAGGCAGGCTCATCTACTGCCACAACCCTCCATAAACCTACAAATGAGATGCACATGCTATTATTTCATGGGTCTGTTGGGAGATTAACAACTACGAAGCGTTTGTCACTTTATGGCTGTTTTTTAATGCTACTTATGATCCCCTCTGAACATGATTAATGCTAAAGGCACAGGGGGAACCAGACTTTGTGGAATTGAATCCCAATGCTGCCACTTCCTGTTTCTTCCTGATATAAACTGGACACAACAATAGTACCTTTCTCACAGGATTTCTGTGAAGCTTAGTTTAGGGTTAGAAAGTGCTCAAAAAATACCAGCAGCCAGCACCGACTTGAGTCCAACTGAGAGGAAATCATTCAGCCCCAGGAGGAAGCACTGAAACCCGCACTCGGAACCCGCACTGGGACACCTTTATTCCCAAAATAGCACTGTACATCATTTACGAAAAATCTTCCCATCTCTTCAATAGCCTAAAACTCCCAAAATTTTCTCAAATATAAAATGCATGATGTTCTAGGATTCAATACAAACTCCCAGCTGACACTCCTCTTCTTGGCGTCTTTCCCAAACCCAGCCAATACCATACAGTGACCGCAAAATTCACAGGATTACGTTCCTGAGTGCCCATGAAGTGTGAAAAACCACGAATTTCCGATGTCATCAGGAAAATGCCTGTAAACGCCTATTTTTATAGTTTAAGCCCTAAATATGCGATGTCTCCTGCAGTTACGTAATTTCATTTAATAAAATACTATATTAAGGCCTTAAAAAGTGCTGGGCATTTTGGTGGCATCTTATGCCTTTAAAATAACAACCGAGAACCCTGAGATTGCTCCACATGGGACAGCAGGATATTAGGATGAGGGAGGGCTGGTGCATCTGGGAGACGGTTACTGGGCACCAGTCAATCAGCAGCAAGAAGAACTGAATGACGCTCTCGGATTGGCTAGTTACACTCCCCCCCCCCCAAAAAAAATCGCAGAAGATATTTGCAGTTTCTGCAAAATTTCCAAGGTTTCCGCGAACAATTATCAGTTTGGTTCTAAGGGAAACTCCGTGAATGAGTGAGGCTGCAATCCTGATCCGCGACCTCACAGTGTTACCATTTACTTACAGGTCAGTTTTTCTGTCTAAAATTTTTAGCCTTGTAATTGCAAAATTTTGCGGGTGAGTCATAATATCACCTATTGCAAGTTTTTAAGGGAAGTAGCCCAAAACATGTCTAACTCCTTTTTTTGTTTGTTTGTTTTTTGTGGTTTTGATTTTTTTTTGAGACAGGGCCTCACTTTGTAGTTCAGGCTGGCTCCGAGCTCACTATGTAGCCCAGGCAAGCTTCGAACTCAGCAATCCTCCTGTCTCTGCCTCCCGAGTGCTGGGATTACAGGCATGAGCCACAATGCCCGGCACTGTGGTATGCGGTGTTGATTGTTGGTGGGCGTGAGTCTCCACGCCCAGCATTGTATGTGGTCACCGGGGATTGAACTCAGGACCTTGCGCTCGCGAGGCAGGCGCCAGAACCACTGAGCTAACCCTCCGGCCCTCTAACTCCTTTTTTTGTAATGTTCTCTGGTTCGCTCACTTAAGAATGTAGCTAGAATGACGCATATTTTGGATATTACACCAACTCTTTCAGGATCAGGCCTCTTAGGCTGTTCTCCAACAGCGGTCTAGTCTCGATTTGAGGTCCTCCTGTCTTCGCTGTGCCATGCAGGGCAAAGCCAGCTCACAGGCCTGGGCTGTTCAGGCCACATGTTCAGTGTGCTTGCCGGGCAGCACCACTTGGCACACACTGGCATCACTGTGCCAGGAGCGCTGCCCGCCAGGAGAGGGTATGGAGCCCCATAGGCTGTTCCTCCCCACCTTTTGGCTGCACTAAACTATAACCAGGATTGTAACACATGGGATCCCTCCAGTAAGTTACCAAGTCAGCATCTTGAGGACCCACGACACCACGTGTCTACTTCCTTTTAATGAAACTTAAACCTAAACTCGATTCTCACTGGAGTTGTCAGTCTTGTCATAATACTTTGTCCCACTGGGAGAGAAAAGCACACAATAGCTTTTACTAAAATACTCTTTCCTCAACTCTTGCCATTTTTCTCCAATACCCAGAAAAACAGCCTGGTTCAAGAATGGTTCTGTCGGGCCGGAGGGCTAGCTCAGTGGTTCCGGTGCCTGCCTCGCAAGTGCAAGGTCCTGAGTTCGATCCCCAGTAACCACAAAGAATGCTGGGCGTGGAGACATGCCCACCAACAATCAACACCGCATACCACAATGCCGGACGTGGTGGCTCATGCCTGTAATCCCAGCACTCAGGAGGCAGAGACAGGAGGATTGCTGAGTTCGCGGCGGCTTGCACCATAGTGAGCTCAGGGCCAGCCTAAACTACAAAGCGAGACCCTGTCTCAAAAGCAAAAAAAAAAAAAAAAAAAAAAAAGAATGGTGCTGTCAAAGCAAAGGGCACAGGAGAATATAGTGTGCCTGCACTTCTTTTCAAACTTTAGAAACTGTTTAAAAATGAAATATTAGGCTGGTTGTGGTGACACATGACTGTAATCACAGCACTTGGGAGGCTGAGGCAGGAGGATCGCTGCTAAATTTGAGGGTAATCCAGTGCAGTCCAGTGAGTTCAAGGCTGGTCTGAACTATGCTGCAAGATACTGTTGCAAAAAAAAAAAAAATTAAAAATTAGAGTAAAAATGAAATACTAGATGTTACACAAGGCTTAAGGGAAAGTAATTTACTGGCACATCATGACTTCTATTAATCTGATTAAAATGAAAATTAACTTATTGGGTAGGTACATGTAGAGTAATGCTTTATCATCAGACGCGAAGCTTGTTCATTCTTATTTTCAAGCATTCCTCCATTTTTTCAGTGTTTGAGTAATTATAATAAAATTTAACTTTTGGGGGATGATCTTTTATTCGGAAACACTTTTTTTTTGTTTTTTGGAGACAGGGTCTCGCTTTGTTGTCCAGGCTGCCCCTGAGCTCACTATGTAGCCCAGGCAAGCCTCGAACTCAGCAATCCTCCTGTCTCTGCCTCCCGAGTTCTGGGATGACAGGTATGAGTCACCATGCCCAGCATTGTTGTATGTGGTTACCAGGGATCAAACTCGGGACCTTGGGCTTGCAAGGCTGGCACGGAACCACTGAGCTAAATCTCCAGCCCCTGAAACACTTTTATATGTAGTCCTTCTTCTGATTTTTATTTTTGTCTCACACATCACAGCCCGCTGGTTTTCAAGCATTATATATTGTCCAAATGTCCTTTTCTGAATCATCATCAGACTCAGACACCACAACTTGGTTTGTAAAACAATGACACACACATGTAAAGAGCCCAGAGATGCTAGCGCTGCATTCAGTGGTGACCAGTCCTGCCAGGAATTCAGGCGCAAACTCCTCTCCCTCTCCAAACCCAGCCACAGCCACCCGTCCAACCTACACCACAGCCCCCAAGCGTCTCTGCCTTCCACTGACCTCCCCAAGGCTGTTGTTCGCAACTGAAGAGCCAAAAGGGGATCTGGCCATCCCGGTACCCGGCTATGGACAGTTCGTTAAGCAGCCCAAGGGCTTCCCACAGCATTAGGAGCCGTCCAGGCACTACGGGCCTGGCCCTTTACCTGCTTTCACCTCTCCTCCTCCCCACCTCCCAGCCCCACAACCGCCCTCTCCCCTCTCACAGGAGCCCACATGTTAGAGACGAAAGAAAGAAAGAAATTATACATCAGAGGTTCACAAATGCTGAGAAGAAAAATAAAACCTGGCAGGAAGTTGAGGAGGGATGGTAGCTGATCCTGACAAGGACGTAATTTAGATAAGGTGAGCACCTCTGGGCACTCGCTGATGGGAGTGAGGGGAGCAGCCACGCGGCTCCGGCAGGGAAGAACGGGCGCAGAGGCGCTGAGAAGGCGCGTCGTGCGGGTACGGAACACAAGACGCCCGGCTGACACAGGACAGCAAGGGCTAGCGCTGAGGAGACACCCGGAGAACGATTTATTAAGTGTTTAAACTTAACTATTGTATCAAGACATAATCTTGTAGATATTCCAAGATAATTATATAGCTCTATAGATATAATTATATAAAAACAAAAGTCATTGTGTATGAAGAGAAATTGTGTGGAAGTGAAGTGTACTATGACGCTTGAAGCTTCAGGGCTATTCGGAGTGCTCATCAAAGCTTTCCAGAAGTCAGCGCAGGCGGCCAGGGGCTCTCCTGACCCCATCTCCAGGGCCCCAGCATACCGAGCTCCACATCCACTTACTAATGTCCTTTTTAGTTTCCGGACACTCCACACAGTCCTCAGGGTCACCTCAGAACACTCAGTCCATCTTGTATGGAATTAGACATTCCTCACCTTCCTCAGGACCAGTGAGGCCTGCCTTCGTGTGGGATGATAGGGGCCTTGGACTTTTACTATTCTTTTTGGAAATTTAGGATCCCCTTCATGTGTCCCCTTCTAAACATACTTCCAAGGACACTTACTACTGTTTAATGGTTTCATATAGGGCTCTTTTACTATTATTATTTGCAAGCTTTAAAGAAATATTTCTAGGGTCGGGGATAGCTCAGTGTCTCCTCATCTGCCTGGCAACTCCAAGGTCCTGAGTTCAATCCAAGTACTGGACAAATACATTTAAAAGTTCTTCTATACTCCTAACTTTTTCACTGAGAGAATTCAGAAAGGTGGCCTCTGTTATTTCTCCTATGTCCTACAGACATATTCCAAATCAGTTCCACATCTGTAAACTAGCTACAGAAGTGACCACATCACTGGTCTATAGGAGAGGTTAATGATAATCAAGCAAGGTCCCCAGTGCTCTGACCAGCATATAAAAGGTACTTAACAAGCAGTTATGATTTTTTTTTTTTTGAGACAGGATCTCACTTTGTAGTTCAGGCTGGCCTTGAGCTCACTATGTAGCCCAGGCAAGCCTCGAACTCATAGCAATCCTCCTGCCTCAGCCTCCCGAGTGCTGGGATTACAGGTGTGAGTCGCCAGGCCTGGCACTGTGATGTATGGTACTGAACGCTGGGATTAGGGTCATGAGTCACCACAGCCCACATTGTATGTGGTTACTGGATTGAATTTGTGACCCTGTGCTTGGGAGGGAGATGCCAGAACCACTGAGCTAAACCCCTGGCCTCCGGGGTTATGATTTTTAAAAGAAGACAAGCTTTCTAACTCCGAGCCTGAAACATGAGAAGATATTTCACGTTTATGGCAGCGGGCAGGTATGACAAGGTCATCAGTGTTTAATGTGAAGTCTGCATCTTCTTCTGGATGAGTAAGCTGTCTACACTTCTCCTTATCTAACATCCTACTCTGAAACCCCTGCATCTTCTCATCTCTGCTGCACACTGCTCTATCCAGACTTTCACATCCATCCCACCCAGGAAATCCCATGTATGCACAGCTACATTCCTCCTCACCTCTTTTTTTCTGGGGGGGTGGGGAAGGGTCTCGCTTTGTAGTTTAGGCTGGCCCTGAGCACACTACGTAGCCCAAGCAAGCCTCGAACTCACAGCTATCATCCTGCCTCTACCTCCCAAGTGCTGGGATTACAGGGATGAGGCACCATATCCAGCATTGTGCTGTGCGGTACTGATTGCTGGTAGGTGTGAGTCACCACGCCAGCATTGCTGTATGTTGTTACTGGGGATCGAACTCAAGACCTTGTACTTGTTAGGCAACCACTGGAACCACTGAGCTAAATCTCCAGCCTCCCCTCCTCACTTCATTTGATCAAACCTGATGGGTTTTTCCTTTGCTCCTGCTGAAGAAAACTCTCTTTTTTACTCATTTTTCAAACTTTCTTTTCATTTCTTGTCCTAAATAGTTACAGAGACCTAGCTGACCATTTCTGGGGTAACTCCTGAGCTAAAAGGGGTGTGGAGGAGTTGACCCTTAGGATCCTTGCAAAATAAAGATTCTGCAAAGTAACTGATTCTTTTGGTGACACACCTTTCCTCTGGTAGCGCTCTCCCACGGAAGACAAAGCCTTTATGGCCAAATCCACCACAAGATGGCACTGCCTCCTCAGTCCCTGGAGACATCTTAGATCTCCAAGTGACTCTCTAGGAGAAGCTCTCTCAGCACTTGTCACGTTTTGTTATTGTTGTTGTTTGTATTTTTAATCTTCACAAGCAATTCCTATTGCTTTGGGAATGCTTCCAACTTTCAGGGCTAACAAGTGCCAACGTCACCTCATTCACTATCACATGAGCCAACAGACCCCGCCTCTCTTACATTTCTCTGGCACACCATGACCATAGTGTGACAGACTTAACAGACCTGAACTGGAGTCCACTCCAGGATGCATTCCCCAACACCCAACAAATCCCTGTGTTAAAGTCCTGACCCCCAATACCTCCACATGTGACCTGACTTGGAAACGGGATTACAGATGTTACTGATTAACATGAGATCACACTAGAGTATCATGAACCTCTGGTCCAGCAAGTCTGCCATCTTTATGAAAAAGTGAAACATGGAGACAGACACATGTACATAAAGAGGTCACGTGAAGCTGCACTTCCTGAAAGCCTGGCAGGGGATTGGCGATGTAACTCCATATGGAGGCCTGGATCCAACCCTTGCACCCACCAGTAAAGGAAGAAAAAAAACATGGGGGCAGGCAGGGAAGAGATTCACTCTCACATCCTAAGAAACTAACCTTTCAAAGCCTTGATTTTAGAGTCACAGTCTCCAACTATGAAACAATAAATTTCCATATTTAAACCTCCCAATTTGAGGTGCTTTGTAATGGCAATCCTATCAAATGAATATAGTCGTAGGCCTTTAGTTTTCACATCTCTATAGTAGAAGTTATAATCACTATCCTGTCCATACCAATAAACAGTAAGCATACACGGTGTTTACCAAGGACAGGAACTACATTATTTCACATAGACTGGCTCATTTAACCCCCCCATAATATAGATACTAATATCACTTTTTTCACACCTGAAGAAACTGAGGTATAAACCATCTATGTTATCTGTGTTAGTCAGCTTTCCACTGATAGAACACCTGACAGTTGCAACTGAAAGGAGAGGTTCAACTGGTTTATAGTTTCAGAGGTTCAGTCCATGGTTGACTGGCTCAAGAGAGAAACATGACCAAAGGGAGTGGAACATAAAGCTGCTTAGTTCATGGGAAGCAGAGCTAGGGAGAGGAACAGGGACAAGAATATACTCTTTCAGGTCACACTGCCAGTAACCTGCTCCTTCCAACCACTCCCCACTTTTTGCAGCACACACAGCTATAAAGTCACCAATACGTTAATCCACTTATGTCACCATGATCCAGTCACCTTCCAAAAGCCCAACTTCTGAACACAATTTTGAGGAACATTTTAGATATAAACTATAACATTATCAAGGTCACAAAGAAAATGAAGGAGATGATAATATAAAGCTAGGCAGTCTGACCAACGCTTTTGCAAACTATAGACCTCCTTTCAAATTAAAGAAGTCACCATCATATCACTTCCCTCCTGAAGGAACTCTATCTCCCTCCCAAATTCCTTCATCTATGGTTTACACAATATGGCTCTCCTCTATCTTTTCAATCTTATTCATTCCCTCTATCCACGAATTCTCCTTTCAGACTTATCTTTGCATCCTTGCTTAAGCACAACTTCCATCTTTGTTCTTTATTCCCAATGTTACTGTCTCTATGGGATTTCAATTCTACATCTGTTCTACACCCAATATGGTGCTTTTCTCATTGAAAGAACACAATTTCAAATCCAATCATAAGTCATCTCTCTGTTAGCACATATGCACACTGCTCAATATTAGTTGAGCATTCCAGAATAATGCCAGCCATGAAGATGTTTGTATCATCTTACACAATTACGGTAGAAAGAGTACTTACACTAACCACTAAAAATAAAAGGAAGTCATTTGCATGAGAAGGACAAAGCACTCTGGAAACTTACAGAGAGTAAAGGAGTATGAAAGGAGAATGGAGTATCTGAACTGGGCTTTCAAAGAGGTCAATATGTTAAACCAGAAACCATTAATCAGCTGGAAGACCAAATAGGTAAAATTCATGAAATCACAGGTATAGCCTAGCACTTTTGAACAGAACCCCAGTTGGCCAGGAAATAGTTTAAGAATCAACAAATGACATTACAGCAAATTAAAAAGCTTTCACAAAGCAAAAGAAACAACAGAGTAAAAAGACAACCTACAGAATGGACAAAAAAATTCTTTTGCCAGTAATTTCTCAGTAGATGACAAATATCTGGAATACATAAAGAACTCAGAACTAGACAGTCAGGAGCAATCCTACTGCACAATTGTGACTGGGCTAAGCTTTGCTCCCTGCACACGAGCTGTCCCAACTTGGGGACTCAACTCTTATCTTCACCTCCAGTGACAACAAAGACCCTAGTAACCCTACAGCTGTGATGCTCCAGGACAGAACTACAGAATTCCTCAAGGACTATGGCTGACAGCTGCCTTGCCCTGTCTTTTGTTACTTGAGAGATACATAATAAAAAGTGTGATGGTGTCGGGGGCAGTTTGGAGGGCGTTCTTGCTACCCAAGTAGCATGGGTCCAAACTCAGCTTCTCACTTCTTTCTATTTATTAGTTAATTCGCCTTGTGCTGTTGGGCTCAAAGGAGACTGGAACTTAACTGCAGAAGTTCTGGTAACTTCCCTTTCTCCTGTTCCCTACACTGGACACCCTCAAAATAAAAGATCCAATTGAAAAATGGGCTGGTGAAATGGAAAGACCTGACACAGAAGCACAAATGGTCAATGAGTAAATCAAAAATGCTCCACATCACTGGCCACTACAGAAGCACAAATTAAGACTCTAACTTACCCCAGAAAGAAGGGCCATCATTAGGAAATCAAATAATAATAAATGCTGGAGAAACTGGGGAAAAGGAGCCTTCTACACTGCTGGTACAACTACAATGGAAATCAGTATGGAGGTTCCTCAAAAACCTAAAACTAGAAATTCCATCTGAACCATCTGTTCCTCTTTTAGGTGTCTTTCCCAAAGAGTAAGACACTGTATTACAGTAATACAGGTACATCCATGTTTACAGAAGCACAACTCATAATAGTTAAATCTTGAAGTAGTCCATATCAACAGATGAAAAGATAAAGAAAATGTATTTATGCAGCAGGACTTTAGCTCAGTGGCACTGCACCTGCCACTCTTCAAGTGAGTTTGATCCCTGGTATTGCAAAAAAAAAAAAATGTACTGACAAACCATGAAGTACTTCTCTTCTCTGTCATAATGAATAATAAATGAATCATTTGCAGGGAAATAGAATCACCTTGTGACTACGCTAAGTGAAATACATCAGACTTGCAAGCTTAAATATTACACGGTTTCTCTTTACATTAAAAACCCCAGAGTAAAGAAAGAGCAAAATAAAAGATAAATAGTAGGAAATAGGGATATAGATGTATCTCGGAAAGGAAGATGGAGGGAGATGGAAGCGGGGATAGAAAGGAGTGATGTCCACACGTCAACTCCATGCAAGGACCGTAAGTGTTGTGTACTGCAAACATGGCCTAATGCATTAAATTTATTCTTTTTTAGTTGTAAAGGTGTCAGTAAGGATGTGTGCAGCTTTAACACCCTCTACTACACACTTCTTGCATGCACTGAGTTACTCTGCCTTCCTGATTACCTTTCTCCCAGTTATTATTCACTCCTCCATGATCTGCAAGAGGTTTGAGGTGGGGGCTCTTGTACTCAGGACAAACTGCTGAGAGGCACAGTCACATCTTGTCTTTTCTGTATTAACAAACACCACTGATGACATGCAACAGAGGTCTTCAAAAAGTATGTGTGGAAACAAAGAAAACACGATGAGAAGAGTGAAAACAAAGAAAGAGAAGTTATAAAAAGATAAGTGAATTGCCCTGACTTCAAAGAGCTCCCTGAATCTCCCAGCCACTCCTGCTTCTTCCTCTTCCTATGCTTCTGCTCCTCAGTCTATCTGCTTCGATGCCTTTCCTTACATTTTTGTTTGTTTTTGCATAAAACCCTATGCAGATCTATCTATTCTCTCCCTCAGTTGAGTATCATGGCCCTTGCAATCTCTGGTTGCTCCTTCCTCCAACCCCCACCATCCACTGATCTCTTTTCAGATTTCAATGGTCTCATAAAGTTTCATGCTCAGCTTCTTTCTCCAACCAGATTTTAGAAGACCTCAAGGTTGAAAATCATGTCATATTTATTTGCATGCCTCCTGCTACCAAGTCAACCCCTCAAACACAAAAGTACCTCGCAAACACTCCCTAAGTGGCTAAATCCTTCCAGTATTCCTATCCCTCAAGTACAGAGTTCTTTTATCTGACTCTGCAAGTTCAAATGTACACTGGAAAAGATACACTTCAAAGCAAGTATTCCCAAATAATACAGATTTATCTTTTCTAAAGCATCCAATCACTGAATCAAGCCAGGAGTATGAGCAACAAGAAAAAAAGAGATAAGCACAAAAGAAGGATCTGTAATATAAGAACCCTTAGGAGGCTAGAGCAACTCAACTTTTTCAGGCATGGGTTTATCATTTGAAAGCAACTTAGTAGTATAAATCCTGACTTACCTTTCCCAAGAGGTACTAGAAGGGCCCAGTACTCTTACATTTGCACATGATGAAATTTAACAAAATGAAGAGATATTGTACTATTAAAGTTCCCCTGGCAGGCAATCAGCTATCATTTATTTGTTTTTTACAGAATCACCCTATGCAAGTCATATGAAGTCCTAAAACTTTAATGCAAAAATCTTAGAACCCTAGAATAGTACACTGATAATAGGATGACCTCAGTGAACATAATTTTCTTCCATAGGGGAAAAAATGGTAAATCTTAAAATTCTGAATTAGTGTTTAGGAAGGGATAAACTGAACACTGCATAAGAGCAACCGGTTGATTTTTACTTCACTCTCTACTGATGCTGACTTCTTGTCAGAAACAACAGGCTCTAACTTGGGGAAGATGTCAGGTAAAAACAGAAGGAAGAAAGAAATGATCTCAAAGCTGGTGGGGCCATCAAAAGACACTAACCTGAGATAACTGAAAAAAGTGTGGAAAGCATTTCAAAACTACTGACATAAAACTTTTGTCAGTTGCCTTTCTCTTCTGCATTTTTATGGCTACCCAGACAGCAGCACAGGTAAGGGATCTTAGTGGTTCAGGAGCATACATGGCTTTCACAGTGACTGCAGTAAAAATGTGGAGGTTGCCCATCCCAAAAAGACAGTGTTGCTCCTTCCAAAAGGGGTCCTGGTTGCAAGCTGTCTCCCAGCACAACCCCTGCAGACTTCTGTGGATCTGACCACCTTAATTGACTGGAAGGACCAGCACAGACATCCCTGTCTTCCCTTCATGGCTTTTCCTTGGCTCATAGATGGCAAAAAGCACCAGTCCAGGTGCTGTTCATGGTTGCTGCCCACAGAGGACTCTCAGTCCTAGTGCCGGCCCCAAGGCTGAGCTGAGAGCCCCTACTGGGCCGCGCAGGGCTGGGAGGAGGACATGAGCCACTCCGCCCTTCGAGTTTGGAGACAGAAGGTGCCCTTTCTGCTCTGGATCTCCAGCCTGGGTGCAGGGACTGCCTTCCCAGGTCACCTCACTGTACTCTGCTCTCCAGGGAAATCTGAGGGGAGGGTGATTCCAAACTCCTCCCTTCAAGTGGCCTAAGTCTGACTCCAAAATCAAACAAGGACCCAACAAAAGAAAGCAACAGGATAGTCTCTTGAACGAGCACAGACACAAACATCTGCAACAGCAAATAGCATACAATAAACCACCAAAAAGATCATATATCATGATCAAGTGGGTTTCCTTCCACGATGAAGCATGATTTAACATACACAAATCAATAAATGTAATGCACCAAAAGCAAGGACAAACATCACATGATTATGTCGAAAGGTACAGAAAAAGTTGACAAAATCCATGATAAAAAATTCATGGCAGGGCCAGGGATTTAGCTGAGTGGTTACAGTGCCTGCTTCACAAGCGCAAGATCCTGAGTTCAATCCCCGGTAACCACATACAACAATACTGGGCATGGTGACCTATGCCCACCAGCAATCAATACCACATACCACAGTGCCGGTCATGGTGGCTCACGCCTGTCATCCCAGCACTCAGGGGCAGAGACAGGAGAATTGCTGAGTTTGAGGCTTGCCTGGGCTACATAGTGAGCTCAGGGCCAGCCTGAACTACAAAGCGAGACCCTGTCTCAAAAAAAAAAAAAAAAAAAAAAAAAATCATGGCAAAAACCCTGAAGAAAACAGGTATAGAAAGAAGGACTTTATTTCAATCTGATGAAAGCTATTTACCACAAACCAACAGCCAATATCACATTAAAAGAAGAAAAGCCAAAACCCTGCCCATTAAAATCAGGAACAGGCTAAGGCTGTCCCATCATAGCTCCTGCTCGGTACAGTACTCAACATACTAGACAGAGCAAACAAGAGAAAGAACCAAAAGGGAAAAGTGCAGGAAAACAATTCAAACTATCTATTCACAGATGACAAAGAAGACCCAAAAAATTCTACCAGAAGATTCTAGAACTAATGACTTCAGCAAAGTAACAGGTCACAATAGTTTTCCTCTATAGCACCCCAAAGAGAAATTAAGAAAACACTACCATTCACATAGCATTAAGAAAAACTAAATACTTAGGAAATTAATCTAACTGAAGAAATAAAAGACCTCTACAACAAAAACTACAGAATAAAGGGGATTGAAGAAGACATTAGAAAATGGAAAGATCCCTTTTCTTGAACAGACAGAACCAACATTGTCAAAATAGCTGTATTACCAAAATTGATACATAGATTTACTGTAATCACAATCAAAATGCCAATAATATTCCTCGCATAACTAGAGAAGACAATCTGAAAATGCACATGGAACCACAGGCAATCCAAAACAGGAAAAGCAATCCTGCAGCAACAAGAACAGAGCAGGAGGGATCACAGTCCCAGATTTCAAGTTTTATCACCATGATACAATGACTTTAAAAAGCCTAGTACTGGCATGAAAACAAACACATGAACCAATGGAATGTAATAGAGGATGCAGAAACCACCCCGACACATTCAGCTACCTGATCTTTGACAAAAAGACCAAAAACAACCCAAAAATAGCTGTTGACATGCACAAAACTGAAGCTAGATTCCATGTACTAAACTAACGTCAAAGTGGTTCAAAGACCTAACTTTTTTTTTTTTTTTTGAGACTGTCTCGCTTTGTAGTTCAGGCTGGCCCTGAGCTCACTATGGTGCCCAGGCAAGCCGCCGCGAACTCAGCAATCCTCCTGTCTCTGCCTCCCGAGGGCTGGGATGACAGGCGTGAGCCACCACGCCCGGCACTGTGGTATGTGGTGTCGATTGCTGGTGGCGCGAGTCACCACGCCGAGCATTGTATGTGGTTACCGGGGATCGAACTCAGGACCCTGTGCTTGCGAGGCAGGCGCCGGAACCACTGAGCTAACCCTCCGGCCCCCCAAAGACCTACCTATTAAAATAGAACCACTTAAGCTTTTGGAAGATGGATAAAATGTTTGAAGTTATAAGCATAGGCAGGGACTTTTTGACAGAACCCAATTGCACAAGAAATAACATCAAGACCCAACAAATGGGATTACATCAAGTTAAAGAGCTTTGGAACAGCAAAGGAAACAACCAATATAGTGGAGACAATGTACAGAATGTGAAAAAAAATTTTACCAGCCACTCCTCAGACAGAAGACTAATATCTAGAATACATAAAGCACTCAAAAAAAAAACTGAACCTTTCTCCAAATAAGTACATTTTTTCATGTACTTACTGATCATTTGTACTTCTTTGAGGGTACTCCTTTCAATTGCCCATTTTTTTGCCTGGTCTTTTCTTTTGGGCAGTCTAACTGAATCCATAACGTTAAGTGAAATAAATCAAACACACAAGTTTAAAAGAAACTCACAGTATAAATAAACTAAAAAGCAAAATAAAAGAAAGACAACAGGAAACAGGAAGACAGACCTTTTGCAAACTAGGGAGGGAATCAAGACCTGGAGAGGAAGGGGGAAGGGGATGTAAGAAGACTTAGGATGTGTCATGAACATGCGGCAATTAGCCACAAGGACTGTGTTCATTTTGTACTCCAGACACATCTTACAAATAGCTGAAAAGAAAACACTGACTAGGGCCGGAGGGTTAGCTCAGTGGTTCTGGCGCCTGCCTCGCAAGCGCAAGGTCCTGAGTTCGATCCCCGGTAACCACATATAATGCTGGGCGTGGAGACTCACACCCACCAACAATCAACACCGCATACCACAATGCCAGACGTGGTGGCTCACGCCTGTCATCCCAGCACTCGGGAGGCAGAGACAGGAGGATTGCTGAGTTCGCGGCGGCTTGCCTGGGCACCACAGTGAGCTCAGGGCCAGCTTGAACTACAAAGCGAGACTCTGTCTCAAAAGCAAAAAAAAAAAAGAAAACACTGACTATAAAGCTATGGTGATAGGCCAGAGATTTAGCTCAGTGGTTCCAGCGCCTGCCTTCACAATTGCGGGCAAGGTCCTGAGTTCGATCCCTGGTAACCACATACAGCGCTGAGCGTGGTGACTCATGCCCACCAGCAATCAATACCACATAGCACAGTGCCGGGCGTGGTGGCTCACACCTGTAATCCCAGCACTCGGGAGGCAGAGACAGAAGGATTGCTGAGTTCGAGGCTTGCCTGGGCTACATAGCGACCTCAGGGGCAGCCTGAACTACAAAGTGAGATGCTGTCCCAAAAAAAAAAAAAGCTATGGTGATGAACACTGCACAGCATTTCTGTAAGGTCAATTATACAAACGAAGTCCATTAAACAGACTCACAAAAAAAAGCTATATATACATTCTAAAGGCAATTTTTGTTTAAGAGTAAAACTGACAACTTCCTTTACATTCATACAATTCAATCATTTTAATTTCTATTTTTTTCCAGTATCAGGGATCAAACTCAGGACCTCATGCTTGTGGAGCAGATGCTAGAACCACTGAGCTAAATCCCCAACCCTCATTTTTAATTTCTAAGATTTAAATTCAGATAAGCAGAAGTCATAGACTTAAAGCCCCAGAAGACAGTCCAACCTCTTCTCAAGATAATCCCATGTAAAGCTTTCCAAACAGAGGACTCAAAGGTTCCCAGATTTCCTTCAGAAACCTATCTTAAAGAATAAAAGCGTTCAGAAAAATTCCCCAGTATCTAGCATAAATTCCTCTTAATGCTAGCTTTAAGTTGATGATTTCCCCTTCTTTTTCTTCAGGGAAGATGGAAAACAGCTGTTCGAGTTTCCCTTTCAGTCTACTTTTGCCTTCTGGTCAGGCCCACGCCCCCTAGAGAGAGCCCCGGAGACTGCAGGTCATAAAAGTCCAGCTGCCAGCCAGCCAGGCCTGGGGCTGAGTGCCCAGCTCTCCCCTCACAGCCCTGGGAGGACATCACTACACTGCCAAGGCCACAGGAACAGGGTCGTCCAGAACTTGTGGAATTCTACTGCCCTGGACTGCCCTCAGATACCTGGGCTTCAAGAAGGAAGATCCCCAGCAGCACTGTCTAGATGTAAGCAGAGTCCTTCTGCCCAGCACCAAGTCTTTCCCACTCTTGGATCGGTATTCAAGCACCTTGGCAGGAAATATTTTTTAACGATGCAGTGATTTTTATCATGCAGCTCTTGAGTATCTTGCCACTTGTGCAACTTTCTAGATGTAACTTACAAAGGAACTGACCCTTTCTGTAAGTGGTCTAAATGAGTACTCTGAGCTAGGGTCACCTGCTAATTAGTTACTCCTCAAAAGTGCGATCCTCACTGAATTAATGATACAATCTGTGGATGGCTACACTTTACATCAAACTTTACATAACTAGCGTTTCAAGATTTGCTAACAAATATCCTCATTTTCTTTGCAGTTACCATTTGACAGCAAGGCAAAGCCCAGGATACTGCCCGAATACTTCGGCAACAGAAACAAGACAGATCTGAAAGCCTGATGGGCCTGTTTCCTTCACAAACTGCTTTTAAAGTTATGAAATGCAGACTCAACCTGACTGTGGTATGACTTCTGCATGTATTAAATACCCACTGCTCTGCAGCTAAGTTTGTTGCACATGGGAAAAGAGCACGTCTGACTTAAGCCACGAGCACAGCTGCACTGCTCTGTGACCCGCGCGCGCAATGAGTAGTCCACGTGGAAAGATTTAAAGGACAGCTTTTTAAACGGACTATGGGCCATTCGATTTCTACCAAAAGAGTATGTATGCTGGGCCAGAGATTTAGCTCAGTGGTTCCGGCGCCTGCCTCACAAGCGCAAGGTCCTGAGTTCGATCCCGGTGACCACATAGAATGCTGGACATGGCGACTCACGCCCACCAGCAATCAACACCACATACCACAGTGCCGGGCATGGCGGCTCACGCCTGTAATCATTCCAGGACTCGGGAGGCAGAGACAGGCGGATTGCTGAGTTCGAGGCTTGCCTGGGCTACATAGTGAGCTCAAGGCCAGCCTGAACTACAAAGCAAGACCCTGTCTCAAAAAAACAAAGAATATGTATGCTGCCTCACACACAGGGATTTTACTATGATTGCCCTTTCATACTAATTGGGGAGGTCAAGGCAGATACTATTAGCCCTACAAATGATATTAATAAAGGCTTATACATTGCATGGGGTTTTTGTTTGGGGTGTTTTGCACACAGACACATACACTGAATAGCAGACTGTCCCTACCTAGGACAAAGCAGATGGACAGAGCCCACAGAGGATACGTCATGAATATGAAAGTATCTACCCACATTTGACAACAACAATCCCCAAGACTATATCTATAAAATATTCTAAGGGAGTTGAAATAGAAGGAAACCCAGTGATAATGTTTTTTTGGTTTTTTTTGGTTTTTTTGTTTTTTGAGACAGGGTCTCGCTTTGTAGTTCAGACTGGCCCCAAATTCAGTATGTAGCCCAGGCCAGCCTTGAACTCACAGCAATCCTCCTGCCTCTGCCTCTCATGTGCTGGGATTACAGGTGTGAGCCACCACACCCAGTACTGTGGTATATGTTCACTGGGAATCAAACTCGGGACCTTACACTTGTCAGGCAGATGCCAGAACCACTAAGCTAAATCCTCGGCCTCCCAGTGATAATCTTAACAAAAAACTCATACTATGATTCTGAATTAGGGAACAAAGGACTCCACTGAAGAAACAGACAGCTTCAACAGTCTTTTCCCCCTTCCAAATTAATTCATCCCCTCATCTCTAACATCTCAGCCCTTTTCTCGAAGAGGTTTTTACTCTTCTGGGCATCTGAAAGAAGAATGTAATTCACACCTTGAACGGGCCACAGCTTGCCTACACATGGCACGAACCAGCAGCGCCTAGGGTAAAGCACTAGAAGGAAGCCACTACTGAGGACTCACAACCAGCCTGGGGCCCTGAGGATCCTCCCCAGAGGGGAACAGAGAGGACAGGTGCAGGAAGGGGTCTGGACAGCCGGGCACTGCCCGGAAGCACACCTGTGTTCCAGGGAACTGACACTTCACAGCAGTAGCACACAGGAAAAGGCTAAGAGAGCACAGTAGAAAAATGAAATGTAAGTGTTTAGTAATATGACGTTTGAGTCACAAAGGAGAAAAGAACCACTAAACATGCAATTTACATTAATCTCCGATTAAAGGAACACACTAACACTGGTAAAATGACAGACAAATCTTTTGCTTTCAGTATTCCATTTCTACATCACTAAAATAAAGGTGTTCTACCTGCCTTATGTATGGCATTTTCCATTTCCATTAGCCTTAAATATGAAAATCCTAGGATTTTTGAAAAAAATGAAAATGCAATTTGAAAACGCAAGAACTCACATAACTATGTGTGAGCTCAAGGACTTTTCCTTTTCCTTCAATTGTCTAAATGTGAAGAAACTTAATAGGTAAGAATTTATTAATATTAATGACCCCCTTAATGCTATTTGTTTTCCAGTTTGATACTTTTCTGAAACTCTTCATCATCAGCTCACCAACCCACTTTTCTATACATTACATGCTGTGAAACACTAAACTTAGGGGATCGGAGTTTGGGGTTATATTTATTTTTTATACACATAGGAAAGAATTCTTTTAGAGAACAATTACTTCAACTAGGAATTCTGTCCACTTAGTGTAACTTTTGATTTAAAAGGGAATTTCCAACTAGAACTGGGAAGTAGAATTGAGTAGCGATTTTTCTAGTGTCGTCTAACTAGAAACACCATTTCTAATTATTTCAATCAGCAAATGGAAGCAGTCTCTCAGAATTCTGATCTCCATTTCTCATTCCGCCACGTTTACCATATAAATTTCCTGGGAATAATTTTCCTTTTCGGTGCTCTGGGCTTCGACACTTGCCTCATTCTTATGTTGGGCACCAACTCTAAGTCTGAATTTTCTTGTGCCATCCAAACATCTGTAAGTAATTTTGTGGCCCGTGGAAATGTTCTATTCTACAAATTACTACACAGATTCAGGCATAGCGATGCATATCTGTGTAAACCCAGCTTTCTGAGAGGCTGAGACAATGCGATCACAAATCTAAGCCCAAATGGGGCAATTTAGGAAAACCCTGTCTAAAGAAAGAAATCAATCAACAAGAAAGAAAAATCAACCAACCAACAAACACATAAACAAATAGCCTGAGGATGTCACCCTGCATGAAGGCCCTGGGCTCCACCCCCAGTAATGTCACCTCACCCAAGAAAAATCACTATAAAAGATAATGTAATTGCCACAGGAGAAAAACATGGGCCTTTAATCTAGCAGGAAGAACTGCCCTGCTCTTTGATGGGCTACATTTTTTCTGGAGGACCAGAGGTCACTGAAATTCCTCAGGTGTCTAACCTGCTCTTCACAGCAGCAAAAATTCAGCCCTAAATAAGGAGCAAGTTCCCTCTACCACTGGTTCTGGCTCTTCTCACAGACCAGGACAAACACATCCCAGCAGTATGCGGTAGAGGGACGAGTGCTTATTGCATTTAGAAGACAAACTTCCCAATAGCTGAGTAATATTTAGGACATGTCGCAACTGCAAAATACCTATCTCTTGCTAATTTCTTTGCTCCTTTTGAAAATAAAATAACTGGCATTAAAACTCAAATTTAGCCGGGCGTGGTGGCTCAGGCCTGTAATCCCAGCACTCGGGAGGCAGAGACAGGAGGATTGCTGAGTTCGAGGCTTGCCTGGGCTACATAGTGAGCTCAGGACCAGCCTGAACTACAAAGCGAGACCCTATCTCAAAAAAAAAAAAACCTCAAATTTAATTACCTTTATCCTTTCCTGTCATCTACTAAAATCATAATATTGAATGAAAATAATGTAATTTCT
>PVIC010024825.1:0-15426 GCA_004025085.1 Thryonomys swinderianus
AAAAAAAAAAAAAAAGTCTCATTTGACCCTGCTATTTCCTGTGAGGTATATATGCAAAGGAATTAAAAGATTCATATCACAACATATGTGCACCCATGTTATAGTAGCTCAGTTTGGAGTAGTTAAATCTTGGAAATAGCCCAAATGCCTATGAATATGAGACTAGATAAAGAAGAAGATATGTGTGTGTGTGTTGTGTTTTGTTTTGTTTTAAAAGAGTATTAGCCATAAAGAATGATAAATTTGAGTCATTTATACTCAAATGCATGCACCTTGAGGAGATACTCATAATCGAAATAAACAGGAAATAGATGTGTAAATACCAATTCATTGTTCTAGTATGAGAAACTAAAGGTCTAAACAAGTTCCAAAATGTATGATAGGTATTATTAAATAGGAAAAAAATGTTCAAAAGGAAAAGGAAAAGAGGGGTAGAGATGAGTAAAGAAGGGAAAGAAAAATTTGACAGTAAAAACAGAAATACAGTTTATTCATAAGTATTTTAATTCAAGATGCATCATACATTTCAATCATATCTCACAGTTCCTAAAAGGAAGACATGATGATGTTAATATTTCCCATATATGGTATTGATCATGTAGGGTCTTTGTGTATGTTGAGCCACATTTTGTGTCAGAAAAAAGATCTCATATCCTTTCAAGAGCTGGATGGGGAAGTTAATGAAGAAAGAGAGCCAATCCCCGGACCCTTAGTGCCCTGACTGTGGCATTCTGGTCACGTGATACATCTGTTACACTACCCAGCTGGTGACACAGCGCGAGCAGCACTCACAGGCTCTTCTGTTCAAAATAGGATTTTCTACTGGGCAGCTTTTGTGTGGAGAAATCCTACTAAGTTGATTAGAAAAGGGCTGCAGGTTCTTTCTACCCAAACCTTGTTTTCTTTCCTTTTCCCTTCCTTTTGCAGAGCCACACGTTTTGGTTCTGTTTCCTGGGCTTTAGATGTCCACACTCCCCACTTCATGTCCACCCCCACTAATATATATATGTCCCACTTCTATTTTCATTTGCTGTTTTCTCATCCAGGGATTTAGACTAACAGACCGGTTCCGTTTTTAAAGTAATGGCAAATGAAATAATCCCAACAGGTGTAAAACTGTTGCCATCGAGTTTACCACACTCGCTCCTCAGAAACAAACTACGAATGTCATTATGAATATGCATATTATTCCAATTTTCCTACAAAGTATGTGAAGCCTAGAAAGGTCAAGCCATTTCCAAGGTTGTTTGGAAAGGGACAATGAACTAGGATTCAAACTTAAAAATGTAGGTCCCCCCAGTGTAAGTTTGACAGCTGGAGGGTGGAGATGGCTCACAGCAGAAGTAGCGCAGCCATCAAAGGAGAGAATGCTCAACAGGTCAGCTACGGGCCCCTTGAATTCTTTCTCCTTTCCACAAGTACTCAACTGAATAGGCTCATGGTCTCCCTGGATGTTGGCTGCCCAATCAGTTCAATCACTTTCTACTTCGGTTCTTAAAATTCCTTGCATTGGGCTGGAGGGTTAGCTCAGTGGTTCCGGCGCCTGTCTCGCAAGCGCAAGGTCCTGAGTTCGATCCCCGGTAACCACATATAGTGCTGGACATGGAGACTCACGCCCACCAACGATCAACACTGCATACCACAATGCCGGACGTGGTGGCTCACGCCTGTCATCCCAGCACTCGGGAGGCAGAGACAGGAGGATTGCTGAGTTCGCGGTGGCTTGACTGGGCACCACAGTGAGCTCAGGGCCAGCCTGAACTGCAAAGCGAGACCCTGTCTCAAAAGAAAAAAAAAAATCCTTGGCATCGTCCTATTTCTTATTCTCTTGGAAAAATTTTCTATATCTTGTTTTTCTCTGTCTTTGGATATTCATGATGCTTTTGTCAGCATCTACACCTTTTATTTTCAATCATTCTCCTTCTTCCAAGTTTATCTTCCCTTGTTTCTTAGATTCTTTTGGAAACATTTTGGTCTGATATTGAAAGAAAATTTTTTGTTGTTTAGAGAAAGGAGTGTGCCTTATTGATGTGAATAAGATGGTGCTGGTTTTACAACAATTTCTCACCTTCATAGAGGAAGAATATTTGGAAGTTTAGTAGGTGGCACTAAACATACTGATGATTTAATCAGAGTGGTGAATTAAGGGAGCTTCTTGATTCCAAAGATTTATAGGTTATATGTAACTAAAGAAATGCACTTAATAGTTCAGCAATTTTTAATGAATTTTGTTTCTATAATTCTTACAAATTAAAGGTAATGGTTGACCTAAATTATTAAGCAAATACATTAAGATCGACAGAGCTTAAAATCTTCTTTGAGCAGAATACACGTTAACTGTATGTTTTGTTTATTTTGCTGTTTTGTTAACTTTTATGTTTTTCAAGGTTTTACTTGAGACAACTGCTTAAAATATAATTTAGTAATTGCAATATTTATTGAACACATGTAATCATAGTGATCATGTTAGGAATTGCTCTTACAGCTTACATTTGTGTCATCGTGCTGATTTTACTACTCACATACATGTGAAAGAACTTCACATACATGTGATAGAACCAGTCAGTGCATAACTGTTAAGTGAAAACTGAGCAGATGCTTCAGTGGTGTTTCTACTTTGATTATCCCTAAATACAGGAACCGTCTCAGGTGTGTTTGATTTGGTGTCCTTTGCTACACGGTGTCCTTACCACAGGCATTTCCCAGTGATGAAATAAAGGCAGCAGACTACCTTTCAAGTACTTCAAACGTTCTAACAAAGAACAACATCAGGCAGTTCTCCTTTTATTTTGAGACTTTGTGTCACTTAATGTAGTTTTTGTGCATCTAGTGCTGATTAATTTATATTTAAAACATTAACATAGGACACATATTAAACAATCATGAGGATTTGGGGCTAGTTAATTAGAAGTCAATCTTTTTTTTATTAGATCTTTTATATTACCTGGTGAAGATGTTTGAGTTTCTGGGTTCAATTCTAAGCACTGAAAAAAAATTGAATAACATTTGTTTTATTTCTTCAGCTGACTGGGCCTTAGGCTAAAGGACAGACATTTTATAAAAAAGCTGTGAAACTTTTAAGGGAGTTTAGAGGGTAGTTCATAGGATGATTCTTTATACTTTGAGCAACTTATGGAGTTGCCAAAACACTTCTTTTTTTTTCTCTTCTCATTTTGTATTTCAGAATTGTCCCATGAGGCATGGAGGGCTTGCAACTCGGTCCTCAGCTCATGAAACTGAAAAAGTCCACGGATATCAAAATGTTCCCGAAGTCATAAGATCATTCAGTGACAGCCTTTGATTCTAAAGTTAGTCTTTTAACTTCATAGATTTTTTAAATAAAATATTCCTACATGTATAGAGCCCCAGAGATACATTTTTGAAAATGCAGTCAAAAAAGACTTGTCTGTCAAAAGTAGTGTGAAAAAATACATTCCAGAATATTCAGGATGTGGAAAAATACACAATATGATTTGCAAAATCATATAGTATGGACTTGCAGCCAGAACCTATTTTCTGTTTGAAAATGTGATGTTTACATGGTATGTTTTATGTGGTGTTGTTCTACCTTTTATCCAGATTTCTTCCTCTCTTGCTCTCTTTGATGTTTTCTGTCTCTGCATTTACTACTGTGCATCTCCCTGTCATGTACACACATAAACAGGCACATGACCAAGTACATAACATTTACAATTAGCTCCATCTCTTTGTAGCAACACAGTGTTGGTATTTGGAATATATTTAATAGCAAAGAAACATGAGAAAAATATTTGATGGGAGTTAAAATGGCTCTCCTAGCTCACTTGCTTCCAAGTAGTTAAATCAAAGCCATTTACTGCTTTTCAGGTGTAATTAGATAAAGGAACACAATCACGAGTTGTGTCAGGGTTATTTGTTCCTCATCAGAGCACGGCCCAGTCTGAGATTCAAGCGGAGATGAATATGCCACTAAAAAGCTTGTGTTTTCTAAATATTCAGAGATAACAAAATAGTTACACAAAGAATTCTGAAATATGTGACCCAATTAATATACTTCCAGTTTGAATGTTTCAAATTGTTTTGGATATTTATATAAAATAAAAATCCCCATGATAATCCAAAATGTATTTTACTTTTTGGCCCTATCATCCCATACATAGTCAATAAATGTATATTTTTATTTGGCATCAGTAAGTCTTTCTTCTAATTACAGTCAATATTCTCACCATCAAATGTCTTTAGAGTCAGTGTCGTCTTTTAATCATTACCAACGATGCTGTTCATTAAACTTCATGCATACCTTTTTATAAGGGAGGGTACACATAATTTACAAGCTAGTAACTCTTGGGAGACTAAGAAACAATGGATATTCACTTCCAGAAGAATGAGTCAAGACCCCCACAGCTGACAGTGAACTAAACTAAAATGAAAGGGGCTCAAGGATCTAAATGTGAAAATAGAAACATTCAATATCCTAGAATGTAAATTGATAAGAGTAATAAAGACGTAAATATAGGCAAAGCTTTCTTGAACAGAACCTAAACAGTGGAAGAAATAACACTGAGAAATAAAAGGGACTCCATCAAATTATAAAATTTAGATACAACAAAAGAAACGATAACACAGAAAATCAAGATATGGCCTAAATAATGTGAAAATATTTTTTCAGCCATACTTCAGACAGTGGACTAGCAACTGGAATATACAAAAGAAAAAAAAAAAAACAAGAAACCGAGTACTAAAACTAAAATGCCCAATCAAATAATGAAGACTTCACAGAAAAAAACGAGCATATAACCAATAAATACCCAATAAACTATTCAACATTGCAAACTATGAGAGAAGTGAAAAAAATATATATATAAAACAATAAACAAACACTGAGATTGAAGCAGAACTTACAAAATGAGAAACAAGTTTCCCCAACCTGGATAGCTCCTGCTTGGAATTCCTCATCCTATCAAATGTTGCTGTTTGTTATATTACAAATAAATTAGCACATTTGTGCTGTAATTAAGGTTTCACAAACTTCTGTTTTCGTCCTATATTGACCCAACCAAGCCCACCACACTTGCAAATGGATGATCACAGCTTGACTGAGACCCTTTATTTTGCTTTTGTCCATAAGTTTCATGCAGTTAAGCAGACCCACCCTTCCTCCATAACATTTATAAAATCAGAACCCTTCCTTTGTTCTGGACTCAGATTTTAGACACAAGTCCACTGAGTTCCTATGCATCTCAATAAACTTTCCTTTCATCCACTGGCATTTCCCCTCTCTTAAATTCTGCAGGAAGTAGCCATCTTACACTAGGAAGAATGCCAGTATCAAGAAGTCAAATAATAAACGCTGGTAATGCATCTAGGAAAAAGGAACCCTTCTTCATTTTTGGTAGGAATGTAAACCAGTACAATCCCTACTGAAATCAGTATGGGGATTCCTCAAACCACAAGAATGAGGCATTCTATTCAACCCAGTTATTCTTCTTCTAGGTATTTTCTCAAACGTTAAACTCACCACACTAAATGACACATGTGTGTCTATGCATGTACCAGTACAACAATAACAGGCCAATTTTGAAAACACGCTGTATATCCATTAGTAAATGAGTGAATAAAGAAAAGCTGATATTTGTATACAATGCAGTTCTACTGTGCCATAAAGAAGGATAAGCTGGAATCATCTGTAGGAAAATGGATGGGCTTTGAAACGATAATGTTAACAGAAAGAAATCAGAAAAGCAAGTCTAAATATTGGGTGATTCCTCTTACATGAGAAGCCTGAAATACAAATAAAGAACAAAAGAAAAGCTAGGTGCTAGGAATCAGGAGAGATCTTTCAAATGGAAGGGAGAACAAGCATTGGAAAGAGTAGTGAGAGAAGGGGAAAGGACGAAGAGCATTAAAATGTGTTGTCCCACATCCAAACGCAGTAAGTGTAATGTGTCTGTGTTGCAAATAGTCGCTAATGCAAAACACAAAAGGAATGTTTGGAAGGTTGACCTTCCCTCAGCGTTCTACTATTCCAAGTAGTTTTATCAACTCAAAGAAGGGATATTTCATAAATCTCTCTTGAAAATAAAATCTACTGCTTGGGCTTCTACTTCTCTCTTTGCCCCACTCTCTCTCTCTTGATGATGTATTTTCAGCCAGTGTTTATTTTAGTGCACAGTAAAATCTTTTAAACCATTTGATTGATACAATATCATACAATTTCATGAGCTCTGTGTCATTTTACTAAGTGCTGTCTTATTTTTGTATCAAGAGGCATAACCTAGGAATAATAAATCCTTCAAATGACAAAAACGTACTTATGTCCCACGCATGTCTACTATCATAGGTCTTGTGAATGGACCCTGGTGCTTCTCCTCAGTGAACCTGAACTCGGCTTCAGATTTTTAGCAACAAACAAGTAGAATTATTTCCTAAAATGTCAGTGTTTGACCCTTGAGATAAACATTTCTGCTACCCTTGATGAGCTCTAAATTTATTTTCCGCACGACTCATCTCCAAGTTTCAGGATGTTCCTCCACTATGATTTGACGCCACAATCTATGAGAAAAGTTGGGAGGAGATATGGTGCACACCCAAGAAACACTGAGGTAGAGAACGCCAGAGGAGCCTGTGGAGGGTGAACCGGGAAAGCTGGTCACTCCACACTCTGCCCACCGGGCCTGTGAGGGAAAGGGTCTTCTCGGGGTCCCCTTCACCGGGGATTTCCTCCCTCCCATGGCACCTCTGAGGGCGCGGTCCAGAAGATACAGCATTTGGTATCCAGAGCTCACAAGTGGCTTGGAGTCTATACTGCAGGAGAGCTGTTAGCAGACTTTCCAAGGACAACGGGGCTTACAGAAATTGTCTTTGCCATATTGATATTTTGGTGAACACAGAGTCAGTGGACAAAATGTATTTATTTTAGTATATAAATTCTATCTCTGTAAAATATATAGGTGTGAGTACTCCAAGTTAACTGAATGATCAACATTAAGAAGATTTATCTTCAGTTCTAAAATTTAGGCTCTAAGTATAGAATAGATGGCATTTTAAAACAATAACATTCAGGAATTTTGGAAGGACAACCCAGGGCCTGATTGCAAACATAAAAAGCCTTTTATCACTAATTAAAACAGACCAACTGCAATGTAAGTTCATATATGGAATGATGAATTTTATTTCTAGCACAGCAAAAAGACAGTGAAAAATATGATTTCCTCAATTTTTAATATGCTATATTATGTTTTACTGACAATTTCAATTATGAATTCAAGTGTATGTTATTTCTTTTTTTTTTTTTTTACTTGGGACAGTATTTTTCAAATGGAGACCTATTGGCACGTCTTATCAAGATTTACTTGGAAATATTTTGGGGGGATTATTTTAGTAATTTTACCTTGGTGCAACGTTCTTCAGATATATATTTTGTGATTTATGAGGAAGAGGAGAAACTAGAAGTAATAAAACACAATGTGCAATAACAGAGCATGTTTATAAGGAGGAAGGGGCATAATTTTTTAAATCATCAGGCTATCAGTGGGAATTTAAATCCACCAAATTGCAATCGAATCCATGCTCATCTTGGTGGAAGTATTACACTGACAGCCAACACCTGCATCTTGTCCAGGGCTGTTGAAAGGCAGAGCTCTTTAAGGAGGGATCCTGCTGTCGCTGAAAAGAATAATTGAAAGACGATTATGTCCTCAAGGTGCATCCGTTTAAGTCTGTCTCTAATTTGTCATTCTTTGTGTCTGAGTCATACTCTGTTTTACAAATAAAACACATTTGCATATTCATACGGGACATAAATAGGACACAGATGTGTAAATATTGTATCATTTCTCTAGTGTGAGAAACTGAAGGTATCCTGAGCTCACTATGTAGCCCAGGCTAGACTCGAACTCACAGCAATCCTCCTGCCTCTGCCTCCTGAGTGCTGGAGTGTACGTCTTTAGTACAGGTAGTTGCCAAGAACCCAGAATCTCCAAACTGGAAGATCTTGCAGAGTCCTCTAGTTCCCTGTCTTACACATTGTAGGGATTTTCCCAGTCATTCCTACAGGTACCCTGGAGCTTGTTACATTTATCAGGGACTTGGAAACACTGAACCAACATTGACTCATTTGCTCCTTATCCAGTTCTTTTTTCAGTTTTTTGTTTGTTTTGTTTTTTAAGAGAGCTACTTTTAGATACCTGCGGAGACTAAAGAGTCACGTCCGTGAGCAGTCAGCAGCTTTTATCCCTCCACTGTTTTCTGTATCTCCCTTTCTCTCTTACCCCTCCTCCTCCTCCTCTCCCTCGTCGTCCTCTTTGCACTTTGTTTGATGTTCCCTCCACTCTACTCCCCCCCTGTATGGGGCTTTGCAATCTCCGTGGTCAATTTTTCCGACTCTTGTGTGAAGGAGGCTACAGCATAATTGAGTGGAATGGCTGCTTTCTGTTCCCAGGAGGGTCTGCTTTTCAGAGCAGTAAAGGGACCACATCATGGACAATATATCAATCAAATGTAAATTTAAAATCATTGTACAGGCACAGGGTTGAGCATTAAATGAATTTGTGAAGATTATGCCCATGTACTAGGTATGTGCCACTGAGGAAGCAGTTAAAAGACAAAGACTGAAATCATAATTATTAATGTCTTCTCCTCTTCCTTCCGGATTATACAACTTGTTCTTTCCTTTGATATACTCCCTCAAAAGTTTCTGCCCCACATCAACAACTAGGGCTATTAAAATTAATACAGCTGTGAACATATAATGAGGGATCTATTTTATGCATAAGAAGTTTTCATTTTATATATTTTAAAATACTTCTTGTGATGGCAGCACTCTGCACTACAATAAGCAGTTTACTTAGCACTAAGAAGAAATACAACCGCAAAGCAGGAGATGCTACTGCATGTTGAAAAGGACAGAAAGATCTTTAAAAATTACTTTACATACCAACTTTTCAATTGAGCTACTCGGAAGCTATTACCTACAGAAAGTGGGATCTTCTGAATCCTTTGTAATCTGTTACCTTTTAGGGTTTCGTAATCCAATGTGGTTTGTGAAATCAAATGATCTGGATTCTACTTCTGCTTTTGATTATCTGAAAAATTAAGCAGTCAGATCTCTCAAAGGGTGTGGACATCAGTTTCCTCCTCTGTCTTGGGTTTTCAGGACATATGTTTCAGGACATAGGTGTCCCAGTCCACCTGGAGATACGCCATTATTCTAATGCTCAATATACACCTCTGGAAGTTAAGCAGCACAATGTGTGTTTTAAATTTTGAAGATCTACATATATATTTTTTTCTGGACTGTATAGCCACAATCCTCTGAATATTCATTTAAAAAGGCACATATGACAAATTAGAGATTGAAAAATATTTGAAACCATTGGAAAATTTCAAAGAATGATTTTACTAAACAAAGTCAACCTTCATTCCTCTGCTGCCTAACATAAACATAACAAAATTGTGTCTTGCTGTTTCCATGAGTGTTTGTTATGACTTGATATCTGACTGTCAGGAAGTTTTAACAATACTAGCTAAGTGGGTGGATATGTGGTTTAGATGGATGTATAGATGGGTAAATGATGGATGATGGGTTATTTTAAAATATAATTGCACAGATGACTACATATAAAGCATTAGACATACACAGATGATATGAGACGGTCAGCTGGATTGATGTCAGCAAACTACTGGTGGAAGAGATGAATAAATATATAAAGTATAAATAAAGAAGATGAACAATATAGTATTGTATATCTTGAGTGTCTGTCTAGTCTACAGAATTTCCCAAACTACGTGAACAAAAATCCCCATTACTCTCATGCTCCATAAAACAATTTCAATTTAAAAAGTTTACACATTTAATTTCTGGTTGAGGATTACAGACATTACTGTGTGAACAAGTTAACTTCTGTGGATATTGAAGTGGGTAAAATTGTGAGTAGATGGAGGGCTGGGCATTCAAAAACTGTGACCCTATTTTGACAGCAGTAGTTTCCAAGCTATAACCTTTTACTATAAGACAAAGCAGTGAAAGTGAACAAGTCTCTAAAAATCAAGCAGGCTTCTCCTAAATCTATAAGGAAACAATAGTCTAAGATATGCTCTATAATTACAAAGAACTCCTTTTACTGAAATTGGAGCTGTAAACTGCAGGGCACACCAAGTGCAAAAGAGGACAGCTTGTTGTGACTCAGTGCATGAGTTGCAAAATAATACACAATTACTACCAAACTTCACAGAGAAGATTAGAGGACAGAGATAAATTTGTTGTGAATGATGTGGTTTTTAAAAGTTCTATATACAGAAATTAATCTTGGCCTACTCAGAAGAAGCCTTGTTCAAAAGTTGAGGGAAATTATGTAAGGCGAGGATGTGTACTATTAATGTTTTTAGTATTTACATACTAAATTTAAAGTATCTGAGTGCTTGAAAATCTATTGTTTCGCTATAGCTCACATTTTCTTTGCCATCTAATTTTAATTACAAAAACAATTTTGATAACTGGCAGGTTAAAAATATAGCCTCTTGAAGGGTCTGACCTTGTGAAATCATACAATTGGCTGATTCCAAATACACACAAACACCCCCAGAATATAGTCCATCTCCATCATGCCAGAGTGAGCTTTCCAATTTTATAGTTTAGTTTTCCTTCAGAACTTCCTGTTAAATTTGTTTACTAATTACAAGTTTTTCTGGATCTAGTTTTTATTCATCATGTCTCTGAGATCCATCTCTATTGCTGCGTGTGTCATGATGACTTTTTAATTTTATGTAGTGGAAATTCAGCCCTTGAACAGGCCATTATCTAGATTTCATTTACATTTTCACATATATTTTAACATTTTAGTCTTTCAAAGTCTCTACAGTGTCAGAGACTTTCTTTATCCAATCAGTAGATATGGTATATTTACATTTCAAGTGTACTTATTTATTAAAATGATTATTTTCATTATTTAGTCTTTCAACATTTCAGGATTGTCTCAGTTCTTCCTTCCTGAGTAAGGCACTGAAAAAATTTTTACTTGGCCATAAATGTATGGACTGTCATCCATATAAATACATTTTGGTAGATATTCAGCACATGAAATTTACCTTCATCAGAATGTTCTAACTGAGCTGTGATAGAAAACGGAGCCGCAGCCTCCGTATCAATCTTACTGATATATTAGAGAGATCACAGAGCTCAGTGAGTAGCTCATTGTAAAGCACTTCATTGGTGTGGACAGGGCCCTTGTCTGCTCTAGAGCACCAAGCAATTTTTTAAAAAAATATATAAATAACAATGTTTAAAAGAGCAGAGTGCAAATTTTTGAACAAAATGTTTAAAAATGTACCTGTTTATTTTTTTAAAAATGTTATCTGTAGTGGATATCTGTGTGTGCATAGAAAAATAATTATTAGAGTATTTCAAAATGGGAGGAAATGGGAGATCATTCATTCATTCATTCATTATTTGCAAGAATGAACCAAGCCAATGAGCTTTGTTCTTTATGTTTTCACAGTCTCTCCTTCATAAAATGAGAATAACAATGCTGGTATCTGAGAGTCTCCTTTAAACCTGCAAGTATAACACAATCTATACTTAGATAGGCAGGCAGACAGATGACAGATAGATAGATAGATAGATAGATAGATAGATAGATAGATAGAT
Organism: Thryonomys swinderianus; assembly: GCA_004025085.1. NCBI lineage: Eukaryota > Metazoa > Chordata > Mammalia > Rodentia > Thryonomyidae > Thryonomys > Thryonomys swinderianus. Next base: position 11,624 of record PVIC010024825.1, read on the forward strand.
AGATGATAGATAGATAGATAGATAGATAGATAGATAGATAGATAGATAGATAGATAGATAGAAGGAGATAGGTAGAAAGACAGACTAAAATCCCAGTCTCAGCACCACAATTGACCACATCCCCTGAGCCCCGGGCATGCCCTTAAAAGGTGACCAACAGCCCTCTCTACCTTTAGTCATGAAATAAAATAGCATAATATATTTAAATTCTGAGTTGGAATACTTAGTAGAAAGACATCACAAAATTAATTTGTGGTTCCGAGAGACGTATGGAATAAAATTCCAGCTGAACTCTGATGAGGAAGAGAAAAGTAATCAGGTAAATATTTCCAGCTGAGGATAGAAGATGTGGTAAGATACAGGAAACAGGGCCGGTCTGGACTCCATGGTGAGAGCGTGTCCCAGTGAGTGAGTGAAGCACCCGGATGTGAGTCCACGGGGAGTGATCGTTATTCATAGTAGGGCGGATGGGAAAAGATTAACGTGGCTGCAATCCTGACTTCGTCTAAACTTTACTTGGCTGCTGTGAAAATTCACGATCCTGTATCATTCAATTTTTCATAGTCAATAAATGCACCACATCCCCGATGTTAAGTTATTAATATAGCACGACAGTCTTAAAAGCTAGTGCAATAGAACAGTCAGGAATCAGGGCAGCAGAGGAATAAAAATGTCATTTCTGAGAATAAGATCCAAACCCGAAGGTGGAATTTCCAAGACATAAAACAGAATATCAAACACATCTTGGTGCAATTCTGCACTGGGACATAATCCTAGGTTCACTGGTGAATGCAAAAAAAAAAAAAATATTAAGAATCTCACAGACATTGAACCTCTTAATGTCAGAGTTAGGATGTTTCATATTGTGGTTTTTTTCTAGCAAAATAAGCAGTGACATGGAACATAGGGAGAAAAGAAGGAATGATGAGAGAAAAGAACACAGGAAATACTGTCTGTTTAAATGTTACATGACTTAAAAAATGCCTTCAATGTAGGAGGCTTATGACAAATACTTGTTCATACTTGACAGAACAAGAGCAATCGTGGTGAAAAGAAACTATTTTTACCATATTCACGTGACAGTGAATAAACAAAACGAGAAATGGTATATGCTCAGGTGAGACTACACAGACTTTCTGCGTCAAGAAATCACAATTCCATTTTCTTTAGAGGAACCTTCTTGGAGGTAGTGGACTGTGAGTTGGGGGGACCCATCTGAAGGGGCCTTGTTGAAGTACAGGTTGACCCACCTCCCTTCTCAGGTACTGTTCACTGTGTAACCAAGTAGACACACTAAAGGGCTTTGGATTGTTCTTGTTTGTTTCTGTTTTCAAGTGTGCAGAAGATTCAGTGGACGTCATGTATTGGATTTTGTATGGAGATACACTCCTTTCCCTCTGGAGCAAATGTCTGCTTATGCCACAGCTGTTTCTTAAAGTGGATGTAGCGTTTCACATTTGCATGACCAGCACATGATTTTGCTACTTTCTATACTCTCTCGCCATGGTTTAATAGTGTCACCCTTTTAGTTTGACGTTTTTTAGTCAGTGCAGGTGTATTGGATTGCAGTCTGTTTTGTCTTCTCTGTTGACTCTTGGTGTTGAGCGTTTTTGTTACGTGCTGTTTTATCATCCACATAGTTTGGGTGAACGGTCTGCTCAAGTCTTTTCCCCATTAATCCCACTGTTGAACATGGAGACTTTTTATGTACTCTAGAAAAAGGTCCTTCATCAGCTATGTTCACCATGTTTTATCTTCCAAACATTGGTTCATGTTTTCTTTCTATTGTCTATGTGTTGTGAAGACACAATATTTTTCTTTATTTTTATTTCTTCCCAATGAATGACAAGGCTGAGTCACTGTGCTTCGGGTGGTAATCAAGTATGAGAATACTTGCTGCTCTGTTTTCTTCCATAAACATGCTAGTTTTAAATTTAAAGTCTATTTACATCGTTACACATTCGTTTTTCCGACCACACCGGGTTCTAGGCTGACTGGCTTGTTCGTGTGTTTGCTGTCCGTCTGGAGACCCAGCCTGCCCTGCACATTTCCAGTCTCGTCAGTTCTTCCTGTGTTTCCTTCGTTCAGTGTCAGCTAATAAAGTAGCACTTCAAGTTAGTGACATCACATAAAAATCAATTCAAATTATTTCTCCCATCTACATTTGATATTCCAATTAAAAATAGTCAAACTTCTATAAACTGATTGAACTATCAGATTAGCTATATAGATATCAGTAACACCTACAATGGTTTGACTATTATATTTATTTTTCCTTTTAGATGACACATTTATACTATCCAGCCTGATGTCATATATGTGACTGTACAAATATACAGCAAGTATGTTATATGACTGGACATTCGGCTCAAGTGATTCAGTGCCTAAGACAAGCACAAGGGCCCAAGTTTGGTCCCTGATACCACACACACACACACACACACACACACACACACGCACGCACGCATGCACGCACGTGCGCTATTATAATATGAAGGGCTTTTTTCTTCAGTTCTCCATACATGACTCATCACATTTGTAAAATCCTCATAAGCAAAATTTTATGTTTCATGATAGACATTTTACCTCATGAATATAAAATATTCTCTCACTCATTTTAGTCTATAGTCTTTAGCGTCTCAATATTTCACTTTAAAAATATTTAATTTTTAATCTAAATGCTCATCAACTGATGAATGGAGAAAAAAGATGGAAATGTCTTTACGTAGTGCAGTATTACTCCAGTCACAAAGAAGGATAAACTTGCGACTTCTCTACATACATGGATATTCCTTGAGACCACACTATTATGTGAAATAAATCAAATAAATGTGTAAATATTGCACTGTATGTCTGGTGTAGCAAGCTGAAAGTGAAAATAAGGACTGAAGAGTATAATAAATATGAAACATTTCACAAGTCTCTAATATCGTTTTATATTTTAATAAATACAATACCTGGCTATTGCTCAGCTTAACAAACTTTGAAAAGATTAAATAAAAAGCCTGAGGATGTAGCCCTCAGTGCCAAGCCTTGGGTTTTCTCTCGAGCACAGCCATCCCCTCAATCATTTCATGGAAGGGAGGGTATAAAACTGTGCTGAAGACGTCACCTCGTGTGGAATGACATCGAAGGCAGTGTTTAGTTTGTTGTTTTGTTTCTGTGAGTGCCCCGTGGCTGCTGCTGTCTCAGGGCCTTCTGCAAAGGTACTGAAGCCACAGCACACACGGCGAGATGGTGGATTAAAATAGTATCTCCGGTGTGTCTGTGGCTACAGAGGAGTCACCAGAACGGTTTGATTTGCACAGTGTGGGGTTCTCCAGTATGGACTAGCTGAGCCAGTGAGCACGGGGTGAGAGAAGTTTTTATGTTGCAAAGGCCTTCAGAGGTTCCGGGGTGACTCAGCCTTGGGACAGGCAGGCGTCAGGCTGGGGCACAGGGTGCGAGACCGAACCCATCTCGCTGGCCCAGCGCAGGAGAAGCAGGCTGCAGACGGGGTCCCCCAGGGCACCTCAAGTCTCCCCCGCGCGCTGCCCGGGAGTGAAGCCGTCAGAGGCGCTCAGGTGCCCAACTACTGCTCGTGCGAAAAAGTGCTTCACACTGTGTCAGTTCGCGCCAAGATGAAGGGATTCCCTCAGACTGAAAAAAAAAGGCAAACACATTCTTTTCATGAGAGACAAAAGGAAGACTATAAAGTCAAAGGTACAAGATTTGCGAGGTATTTAGTCTACTCTTTCTAAATTATATCATTTGAAACACTCTCGTCCTTTTTACATATATGTATAGTTTTTCCTACTTTTTGT
>PVIC010024825.1:15526-25745 GCA_004025085.1 Thryonomys swinderianus
AGCAAGAACAGTCTAATTAGACACAAACATGTCAAGTGTTAACACGTAGTAAGTGTCACAAGCAGGTGTGTAGCCCCTTGTGTGCCTGTGAGATGGGCGTGTTTGCTTCCTTGCAGTGAATCTTTGTCTTGCAGACTAGGAGTTTCCTCAGAGCTAAATCCGCCTCAGGGCGCTGGTCTGACAGAGGTTCTGGGGTGACTGCTCAGACTCCCCTAAAACAGCTGTGCCTCAGGCTGTTATCACTGCTGCCTGACCAAGTCAACGCAGAACGGAAACACTGTGTTTACTCCTCTCATTTTTCTTCCTTATGTTCAATTATTCAGAGAATCTCACGAAAACCATACGGTCTCCTTGGAGAAAGGCACTGTGTTTACATATATGCAGGGCAATGTGGACCTGAATTTTTTTCTATAGAATGCTATTATTCACATAAAAAAAAACTTATGGAAGAAGAGATGTAATAACTGTGAAATTAACCTTCTACAAATTATTTTTAATTTAGCATCCACAGTGTGCAGACCAACAGAGCTGGGCAATGTTCATAAGGAAATGAGATTTACTAACCTAAGAAATCGTGGGTTGAGCCACAAAGGTATGTGATGCTGAGATGTTTCATCCAAAATATATCGTGACTAATGGGATGGAGTAGATGCCTTTCTCTGTCTTTCCATACCGTGTGTGTGTGTGTGTGTGTGTGTGTGTGTGTGTGTGCACTTACATATTTTCTTGAAAGGAAACAGGAAATTTGTACAAAAGTTAGAGCAAGAAAATATTATTTTGGATATTTTAACTGTATGAATACAAGAATACATATACTTTATTAAAACGACTGTTTACCAATATCTTCATTACATATAATTACTTCATTTGATAAAATTTGATTAATCCGTTCTTTCTCCCCAAGGAAGCATATATAGGTTAAATCCATTAAAATAAAATTCATTTTAAATAGTGCATTAACCAGATGTTATGCTAAGCTCTTTCTGAGCAATTTAGAAAGTAAATTGGCTACTTACACATATGTTCATTATTCAAAATCCATTTGTTCAATGTTAATCAAAAGATATAATCATTGGCAGGAGCAGGTGCTGCATCAGAAATCTAGGGTCCAAGTTGATCTTGACTTTGGTGCTCTGTGTGTGTGTGTGTGTGTGTGTGTGAAGAACTGTTGTCTTTTAATCACTGCAAAAACATAGCAAAGTAGCAAGGAGAGCTGCTCTTTGAATGTAGCTGGTATTTTATCCACCAAGCAGATCAGGGCTACTGATCAGAACACATGTGCTTAATAAATATGTAAAGCAGGCACATAAATTATAGTAGAAATTCAACTTTGCATTGTTTTCTTTCACCCTTAAGTACCCTGTTTTCAGTTTTTACCATCTTTAGATGGATATTTGTCCTTTCAATAATCTGAAGAGTCTCCAAAATTCTGTCACTCATTTTTATTCAAATTTTGAGCATGCATCTTTAATAAATGCATATTATATTAACTGTTGTGTAGTCCTGTGATGATAACAGGCAATAATCCTGCACTCAGAGTAAAAATTTTACTTGTTAATCTGTGCCTTTCTAAACTGTGACATTAAGGACATTAATTTGTCATATGTGCCTCTGTTTCCAATATGGTGAGACAAAAAAAATAAAAATACCTGTCTGTATGGTTGGTAAGAGGATGGGATTACACTACACTGTCATAATTGAAACCTTTCTGCTCACACACACACACACACACACAAACACACACTTATACACACAGAGACCCACCTTTTTGTTAAAATTATATTTATTGTCATGTTAGTGACATGAATATATATGTCCTATGGGTTGTCATATGAACAACTCAGTGCTCCATGTTTTTCTCAGGGATAACAGGTTAAGCCTGTGGAGGAACAGGTACAACTGCTTGACATGGTTGTTTCGTGTGGACTCACTACATGCCAGATCATGCTAATCCAGGGTAGCAATTATTTGTAGCCTATAAAACTGTCACCGAGGGGTTGGAGGGTTAGCTCAGTGGTTCTGGCACCTGCCTTGCAAGCGCAAGGCCCTGAGTTCAATCCCTGGTAACCACATACAATGCTGGGGGTGGAGACTCACACCCACCAACAATCAATACCTCATACCACAGTGCCGGGCGTGGTGGCTCATGCCTGTAATCCCAGCACTTGGGAGGCAGAAGCAGGAGGATCGCTCAGTTCGAGGCTTGCCTGGGCTACATGGTGAGCTCAGAGCCAGCCTGAACTACAAAGTGAGACCCTGTCTCAAAAGAAAAAAAAAACTGTCACTGAGATACAACAACAAAGTTATGTTTCCTGCTTCATGCAGTGAAATTATATAATGCACGGGTCTGACAGTTCTCTCTATAAAACAGTCCTAGTGGAACTAAGAAAGTTTTGAAGTTCACTGAGCGATTAAGAGAAATAGGGTAGGTAAGGTCACCCAGTTTTTAAGGTTTCTATGGTAACTAGAAGAAAGTCTGAATATAGGTTCTGATTTATATTAGTGAGCCTAGCTATATAATTTCATATATGTATTACATGAATAAAATTGTTAAAAAACTTAACATATACTATTAGCTGATTCTTGCGATTGAGATGAGAAAGTAACCTTGTCTGACACTCATATTCATTTTTGATTAATCTTTAACTTCAACTCTAATTTCACACCATAATTTTTGTAAAATCTTGTGGAATCTCCTAATAATAAATATCTGTTCTTTCTCTGTTACATCAGATCATTTGGAGTTTGTCCTTGACTGTCAGTATTTTCTAAAAGTTTAAAGGTTTGTTTTCAGGTGCGTCCAAGAGTATTGAACGCTCCCTCCGAAATTACTTGTTATGTTACTAAACCGGACAAAGGCACTTTGGGGTGATGTGATTGTTCCAATTCCCACTCTGTGGAGTCCAGGCTCAGCATTTCCTTCAGCAAACACATCATCCTGAAATAATTTAGATTTGGATAATATTTCTAAAAACACTCCAACGATTGTCTCAGTACTATTGCAGTTGTGTTTTGTAAAATGAAGGCATGCACTATATTAAGATCTTCACTGTTGTGATTAGTAGTCTACTTTGAAGATCTAAAACTCTAGAGATAAGAAAAAAATCTATCAAGGTGGGAAATAGCTCAGTGATTGTTTAGATCCCTGGGAAGGGATGGGTAGCTGAGAGGTGGGGGATACAGGGTTTGGGGATACAAAATGCTGTAATGTCATTAAGGTCGTGAGCCTACAGCTCAGCCACTATGCTACAATCTACAATCTAGTACAATCGCGAAGCACTGCAAGTTTGCAAATTGCTGTGAATGCAAATTTAGCTCAATGAAGCTGTTATTCAGAAATAACATGGGGACTTGTAAGAATTAGCTATAACTTTTAAAACCTAAATTGTTAGGGCCAAACTCAGGAAAAAACTTGGAAGCTCTGATGCAGATTCCTAGTCATGCTCGCCCTGTGGGCTCGCTCTGGGTGGTTGAAATTGGATAAGAGGTGGATGTTACAGAGATCTCTTTTCGCTTCATTTAAAGAATAAAAAATAATTCAAAGAATTTATGGCTTTTCAGGCTCGGAAAAAAAATGGCCAGGAAAGCTTTATTCTGTCTTGTTCTTGAAATACAGAACTCCGTTGCTTCACTCACCAGACCCAGTACCCTAAACCGGCGGCACTTTCTGTGCATGACATACCGGTGCTCCCGGTGCCGGAGAGAAACGCACTGTGATGTCTGACGTGAAACGATCCTTTGAGAATGTACCATGGTTGGAAACCACTGTCGGGTTCCTGATGAGTTTGTGAAGTGGCGGTGCTTGCTGTGCAAACTCTTATTTGATTTATATTTATTTAAATCAATAGATCTATATAGAATTTACCACTTGGTCATGTTGAATGTCCAGAGCTGTGATGTATTCATATTCACAAACATGTATGCTCTTATTTTTGTGCAACTACTGCCACGATCCTTTTCCAGAAAGGTGTTTTTATTTCTTCAAGACTAACCTGCCAGCAGCATAATGTGTACACTCACATTATGTACACCACTGTACTGTGAGCTCCTTAACTCTTCGGGGAGACACGCAGAGAAGGAAAAGCGGGTCCGAAGGTCTTTCTGGCTCAGTGTTCTGAGGACTCTGCGTTCGATAACCGTCTATGAAAGTTGCCTGGGTTTTATCCTCAATGTTATTCTTAACTTTTCCAAAAATGTTAAAATCTTTGTAATAGCTAAAGCCCGGTGGGTTTAAACTACTGCCCAAAGCTTACAGGACAAAAGGGAGAATTAAAGTTTTCATTCATAAATACCTATAGGTATCAAATCCTTTCCTGTATGAACCATGGAACTGGTGAAGGAGAAGAACAAATTCATTGGCAACCCACCTGCATTATCTGTGCTCCAAGCTTCAAGAAAATGACAGCTACCGAGCGGGGAACCAAACCGCACACACAGTTAATCCGCCATGTAGTGAAGACATAGTAGGACGTACTTAATACAAGTAGAACTGCTAAGCAGAAGGCGTGCCGCAGTTTGACTGTCATCACAACGGGTATGTGGCCCCCCCACTTCCGCGCACAGCGTGGGACTTTCCCTCCCTGAGCTCAGACGTGGGAGGCATCGCTTAGGCGGAGTGAGCGAGAGAGGCTTCGTGGGAGTCCACATTGGCCCGAAAAACTCCGAGTCGACTTCAGAGATAGTCCAGCCCTGCTGGCTTCCACATCACAACGTAAAGCGCTTGAAAGTCCTGCTTTCAAAATTCACAGTGTAAAGGTTAAAGCCACACACCCCGCCCCCATCCCATCAGGGATGTTGAGGTCACTGGCTGAAGAGCCATTTAAAAAGCTGGAGAGAAAGGCACATGCGGAGGGTATAGCTGTGCTGGTGCAGGAGCACGTTTGGCAACTGGGAAACTGTAGGAAATACTGAAAGAGTTTGAGGAACTGCTGGACACTTAAAACAGACTCGTTCGGGAGTTAATTCCTGGAAGGGACCCTTGCACTTCAGCGGGCTGGCCACTAGGTGGCACTTGGTCCTAGGGCACCTTCAACATTGAGAAAGACTGCGGGGGATTTGGGCCCAAAGAACAGACCATCTTACAAAAGGTCTGGTCCCCCAAGTAAAGGGCAAATCGCTAAAGGTTCATTTAGACATCCTAGAATGTCTAAAAGAATTTGGAACTTCTTAGATGTCATCAAAAGTAAAAAATAGGGCATCCTTGAACGGTGATATCTCCTTATCCACGGCCATCTTATCTTCCATTTGAATTAATAGATTTCAATGTCCTGATTGTTTTTCATCAGGTCTGCGGCTACAAGCTACGGATCCACCTTTCCCCCGAGCTTTTCGGTCTGCCAGTCTCCTCGCCCAGTCTCTGCTTCTCTTCTGTCTAAATTGTCTGTTTTGTTTATATCTAAACGTCCTGCCCCTCTGTCTCTGGCAGTGCCCGGGGAAGGTGGTGGATTGCAAGGCACTGCGCCCAACCGGCTGCCAGGAGGAGGAGCTGCCAACTAGCCAGAGGCCGCCGCCCCAGTGCTCTGCTTCCGCCATCAAACCTGGGTGCGTTGGCACCAAGTGCCATCTTGAAGCCTAAGGACAATCGTCCGTCGATCTCGCTTTCGGCGGTTGGCACTCTGAATATTTATGAAATAGACCCCTTGGGTTTAAAACGGAATTCCTGCAGCTTAAGTATTCTTTGTTATTTATGACTTTTAAAATATCCTGAAATAAGACTGGAGATTTAGCTCAGTGGTTCCGGCGCCTGCCTCGCAAGTGCAAAGTCCTGAGTTTGATCCCCAGTAACCACATACAAAGCTGGGCGTGGAGACTCACGCCCACCAGCCATCAACACCGCATACCACAGTGCCGGGTGTGGTGTCTCACTCCTGTAATCCCAGCACTGGGGAGGTAGAGGCAGGAGGATTGCTGAGTTCGAGGCTTGCCTGGGCTACATAGTGAGCTCAGGGTCAGCCTGAACTACAAAGCGAGACCCTGTCTCAAAAAAAAAAAAATCCTGAAATACTTTCTGACCATCTAGACACTTCCGACAGTAACCCAGAAGTATGTTTGTATCGTATTCAAAACTCAAGAATAAGTATTAATCAAAATAATTATTTACTGGAAATGGAGCAAAGCAAAAAATAATATTCTGATCACTTTCCCTGAACACACTCATTTAATACTCTTGATAGATTAGAGAACGTGTTCTATTATTATCCTCACTTTTGAAATGAAACAGCTAATCCACAGTAAAGAGGATCTTGATGCATGTTCTGAAGACAACTGTGCTTGGATTTTTTTTTTTTTTTTGAGACAGGGTCTCGCTTTGTAGTTCAGGCTGGCCCTGAGCTCACTATGGTGCCCAGGCAAGCCGCCGCAAACTCAGCAACCCTCCTGTCTCTGCCTCCCGAGTGCTGGGATTACAGGTGTGAGCCACCACGTTCCGGCATTATTATTCCTTTTGATGAATTTTAAAACACTAGAAAGTTGTCAGAGTTTTGTAAAGGGTAATATATTGGTTAATTATGATCTATCATGTCCATTCAAAGGTAAGAATATGAGAAAAATGCAATGCATAGCATTTTCTTCAAAGTCATTTTGATGATTTTGACAATCTGGTAGTATATAATGATATTGTGATCCATCTCTACACATATCTAAAATGTAATAATTTTCATAAATGTTTAATTAACATTTAATCATCTTTTGAAGTCTTTGGATGAAAGCTATGAAGAGGGTGTGAAATACTATAATTAATACCTTGAAAATGTTCAATGCAATGTGTTTTTCAGTCGGTCTCTTTCCAAGATGTAAAGTGTGTGGTGTTGCAAAACAGATGTGCTGATTACAAGGTGCAGAGACATTTCAATACGAATCAGTCCCACTGATGCTGGATTTGATTTCTGAAGCCATTTATGCACAATTGTGAAAGTCAAGAAAAGGTGAGGCCAGATGTTAGGAAATGTCACTTACTGTCTGTGTGAGCAAAGAAAGAGAAGTCATTGATTCACAATGTGTTTTCAATATATGAAGAAACTTAAAGCACCGGTTCACATAGGCAAAAACGCAATTACATCTCCTGTGTGCTCTGGCCAGGGATGTCTTCTCCTTACTTCTCATGACACGACCTCAGGCTGTTGGGATCACGGGGTCAGATATCGAAAGGTCACCCACCTGCACAGGAGGCACTATTCTTTAACATTTTATGAATTTTCAACTTAAAGATATCATAGAATATTAACTGTACCAGTTTGACACTGTATTTCTTCTATCCCATCATTTAAAAATAAACGCATCCTCACTTTAAGTTAAACATTTAAAAATAAACACAGAAACAATTTTCCTCTATTAAAACAAAGAAGCTAAAAAGAGAAAAAAGCCCACGGCATTCCTCCCAAGAAGTCAAGGAGGGTGGATTCCAGGATGTGTGCCCTGAGCCCCAGACAGCGTGGCAAAGGGCTGGAATTAGAATCCAAACCAGGCGTGGTGGCTTATGCCTGTCATCCCAGCACTTGGGAGGCAGAGGCAGGAGGATTGCTGAGTTCGAGGCTTGCCTGGGCACCATAGTGAGCTCAGGGCCAGCCTGGACTACAAAGCGAGACCCTGTCTCAAAAAGCAAAAAAAAAAAAAAAAAAAAAAAAAAAAAAGGAATAATTCTATCTTCACCAAGTAGAAAAAGTAGGTTTAGTAATAAGTGATTTGGTTGCAGTTAATGGAGATTTTCTTCTTTATTCCTCATATGACTTTTCTTTTTCCACCTCAATTTTCACTATTTTACCCACCACTTAGGTACACTTCATTTTGAAGATTTAATGGTCCCCACAGAAATGTTTTAGGAATGCCTATGGCATGGAAAAGTACAGTTTTCCTCGTGGATTATGAACTCTATAATACGCAAAGCCTACAATGCCTACAAATCTCATTTCAGATTTTGCCTGCTATTGGTTTAAATATGGATCATGGATCATTCCCCAACACCCAGAATTTTTTTTTTTTTAGACAGGGTCTTGCTTTGTAATTTAGACTGGCCCTGATCTCACTATTTAGCCCACACTAGCCTTGAACTCATAGCAGTCCTCCTGCCTCTGCCTCCCGAGTGCTGGAATTACAGGTGTGACCTGGGGAGTGAACTCCTTACCTTGTGCTTGCAAGGCAGACACCAGAACCACTGAGCTAAATCCCTGGCCCAGAACACCCCAGATCTGATTGCCAATCCGGCAGCATACAGGTTGGGGTCTGGGTTAGTGACCAGATCCTGCAATAGCTAACTTCATCCATAAATTAGTCTTCTGGTGAGTTCACAGGTGAATATGGTCTTTGGAAGTGAAAGCTGGCTGGAGGAGGTGCATCGTGGAGAGGGGAGGAGAGGGGAAATGTCCATTCTCACCCCTGATCACTTCCTCTCCGAGTCTCTCTATCTGGTCTCTGCTTTCTGGCTGCGATCAGATAGAGCTCCACCATGACCCTCCTGCCTTTCTGCAGGCTTGAAGTTCTAGAGCCCTGACTTGGACTGAAAACATGGCCCTAAAGAAACATTTTCATTTTGGCATTGATTTACATCAGGTAATTTGTTCCAGTAACAGAAAACTGCCTAACGCACCTGGATGAACAGACACCCACACAGAACAGCAAGTCCTGTTTCCATGACTTTTCTCTCCCTGTTGTTCCCCTTTGGAGAGATTTGCACTTGCTTACTTATAAGTCTTAGCTGATATTTTCACACCACCTGTAGAAACACAGGCCAAAAGCCCTACACACGGGGATAATTTCAGCACGGTGACCAGGCTTCTGGGTTTTAGTCTGTATCTCACTCCTTCCCATGAATTGTTCCTATTTTAATATCAGATTTGTCATTTTCTTAAAATCAAGACTGCAGTTTTGACTGAATCCTTTTAATGAAAGCCAGACTTCTTGATGGCTGTGCTTGAATTTCTTTTTTGACTCTTAAATCAACACAAACTGTATCGTAGTGCTGCACATTTTAAATCTTATTTTTAAATATTATAGAAAGTTAAATTTATTCAGGTTTACATTGTTAGTGCACAGAATAAGAGACAGACTTCATTTTTTCCAATAATTTCTACATGAGTCACCAGTTAAACTGTCTCAAATCTGAACAATTAACTTTCTTCTTCTATTAACCTTACTTTTTAAGTAAAATTAGAAGTAACACCCTTAATGCTTTTTTCATAGTTTTGAGGGTTGGAAGCATGAGAGGAGGTGCCAGCATTGTCATGGCAGAGACTGGCCAAGTCTGCTCCCTGGAATCTCGACAGGGAGGGAGAACTTTCCAGGTCCCTCCTGCAGAGAAGCCAATCCATTCGGGAGGGCTCTCTGCTAATGGCCTGTTTGCTCCCCTGAGGTGACCTACTCTTCACCCCGCACTGGGCTTAACATCTCAGCACAATATCAAAACTGAGGACCGAACAGTAATGATGACACCACCCAACCTTCGCTGAACAGTCTTTGTGTGCACTGCACCTCTCTGACTCTTTATCTCTTCACATAGGAGAAGGTGTTCATCACATCTCAGTCATGGTTCAAGTGAGAGAGAACGAAACTCAAGTGTCTACAGGTATGTTTATTCTTTGATATCATATTTGGCAACTCCTTTGTGGCAGGTAGGATGGCATGTGATTGTTTGTGTGTGCTGGGAATATTAACACACAGGAAAGAGCCAGTGGACTAGGGCTAAAAGTTCATCCATTGATTTAAAATTGAGACAAGTCAAAGAATACAGCACAATTCCAATCACTTGCACTTATCTTTGTGTTATTACCAGAATAAATTGGTGTGGTTTAATCACAGGATGATTGGATTTTTGGAAAATCCTATACATCTGTTGGCCTTGAAAGAAAGGATGTTTTGGGTAGTTTTCCTTTCCTGTTTTTCAGCACCCCTTCACAGTGCCCTTTAGATGCCAATAATTCGAGCCTTGTCCTTAAAGCTGGAAAAATATTTCTAGATGAGGTGTCACTGAAATCCCTAGTCCACTTTAAAGCAGTATAGGAAAAGCGCATTAGATGCTCATCTTCTCTGAAAGTTGTGGGATTTTCTTCATGGGAGCACTTTTCAATAAACGCAGACACCGAGGATGAAGAAGCCTGAGTGTAACAACAAGACCAACGTAAGGTGCCTGTGGCTGCCGTTTCACATCTGTGCTTTGGAGATGCAGTTGTTGGCACCTCCTGCAGGCAGTTCAGTCGGGGAGCAGCTGAAGCCTATACTCACTACCTTC
>PVIC010024826.1:0-25767 GCA_004025085.1 Thryonomys swinderianus
ATTTATTCCCATCCCTACCCCCACCCCCTTATATACATATACTTTCTTTTCCCTGACAATATTTAATCCCCTAGGAAAGGTTAGTCAGCTTTTCCTATTGTTCTATTGATTCTTTCTAGAAATTAATTCCTATTGTTTTAATACTGAAAACGGGTCAGTATGAGTTTTCACATATAATACTTACATTATTAAAATAGTTTGTTTATCTTTTTAAGCATCTTACTCTATTCTCATTTTCATAATAGATTCACATTTCCAAAAACCTACCACAAAGTATATTTAAAATGAAGGCTGTGTATATGTAATATCAGTTCATAGTCATATATTTGAAAATTATTTTGATTTCCACCTTGATGAAGAATTCTTTGCTAACAATTATAAATTGATATAAATTTTAAAATTCTGGTGGAAGATGTCTTTAATTACATTTTAGGATTGGCTGAATCATCAGGATTGCCTAAGTTCAAGCTTAACCTGAAAAAGTCATGAGATCTCTCTCAAAAAAATACTGATTGTGGCGTATATATTTTTCAAGTATATATCTATATAGATATTCTTATTTTTGTTTGTTTTACATGATTACATCCATTGTGGGGAGTTGGTACATTAGGAGTCACTTGAGGACTCATGGCTGCTGCATGACCCATCCCAGGAATGCCAGGGCCCCGGCCAAAGGCTTTGGAGATGTGCAGGCCATGGTGCTTTCTGTGTTCCTTTCTCTTTATTTTGTGCTACATCAGAGATTCTGTGGGGGTTTGCAGTATGTTCTTTGTAGTCTGCTTATAGTGTTTATTTGTCCTTAGGTGACCTTCCCTCTTCTTTTCCCCAACCAACTTTAGGCCACCACTTCTGAATGGCATTTTGCTGTATCAGTCTGAATGGACGAACATATTTCTAGCTTATTCCAATGTCACCTAGTGTAAATTCATCTTCTAATTGATTTTGTTTGCTATCTTGACTCAATATGAGTTTACAGATTTTGGACTGCACTTTCAGAGTGAATGAGATTTTATGATTTTTTTATTTTTTGTGCATGATTACCTCTTGTTATAATGTGAGTTTTTAATGTGATAATTATATTTATCTTAACTAGCAACAGAACAATGTTACATAGCTTGCATGGCTATATCTTTATCTTTCAATTTCATCTAAAACATAACCATCATGAAATTTTGCAGTTTCCTATCAGAGTAGGGAACCAACCTCTGGTATTGATTTCAAGACAAGTTCTTGTATGTCTGGAAATCCTCTTAGTTCCTATAGAGCCAGACAGATCTCATCGTTTTTCTACTTCCTGATTTTGAAATTAACAGGTCTATTTAAAATCTCTTATCACTTTGGGCTTCTGTTTTTAGTTCTGCAGATTTGTTGTGAACTTACATTGTTCTTTTATATAGTGTGTTAGTTCTTTTTTCTAGTTGCTGAGACAAAATACCCAGTGCCAAAAGTCAAAGGGAAAAAGGTTTATTTAGGTTATAGTTTCTAAAGACTTCAGTCCATAATCAGTTGACTCCAGAGCAAGGCTGGCAAGCAGACATCACAGAGGAGAAACAGTTCATGGTGCACAAAAAGGTAGCAAAAGCAACAAGAGATCATAACAATGTCTTTCTTCTCCTTCTACCACACCCAGACTACTGAGATCTGGATGGTGCCAAACCACACACTCACGTGTAGTGGTTTAATAATCACATGCCTAACATCACGTGCTCTAGATTCACTCACCTATTACTGCATGACCATAACAAGCCACAAAGTATAATGTAGTTTCATTTATAAATTTTTGATATCAGAGTTTGCTCAGATTAATGCAGAAGAATGGTACTTCTAAAATCATAACTCTTGATTAATTACTTTTTGACTAATAATATCTTCTGAGATAATACTACTGTGACAGTTCAGCTTTATTGTCAACTCAACCAGATTAAGAAACTCTCAGAGGGGAAAATTGGATGTTGGAGACATTGTACTAACATATTTGGAATTAAATCTGCTGATATTTAGAACTGAATGTGCTCTTGGGAGGGGGATCCAGTTGGGGCTGGAGGACTGGCCTTTGGAGGATACACGGCGTGTCTTGGTTTCTTACTTTGTTCTTTCTTTCCCATCTCCCATGAAATAAGCACCTATGCTCCACATGCCCTAAGGCCAGGGTTTTCCACATTTGCAGCCAGCCAGCAAGAGATTGTAACCTATGAAACTATGAGCCAAATAAATCATTTCCTCCTTTAACTTGTCTGTGTCTGGTATTTTGTCTCAGAAACAGAAAAGCTGACCAGTACCTTGACTGTAAGAAAAGATTTATAAGTACAAATGTTAAATGCTTTGATGTCTTTTATATTCACTTGAAACATTTACACTTGGTCATACCGCTCTCTAATCCTATGAAGTGGATGATATATAAAACACAGCTCTTATAATTAGTACTACTATTTATAGATATTACAGATTAAATGGGAGAGAATATATTACATTTGGCAATGAAATGCCTATAATAGATATTTAAACTGTGACAAATATTTCATGCAGTGGTGAACAAATTATAGGGTGCAAGATCTACTTGGTCATCTGAGTCACTGTTTTGGCGTGAAGTGTGTTATTTATAGTACATTTTAAGGATCTTTTCTGGAAGTAAGTAAGTTGTAGTGATTCACAAGTGCATCCAAAGCGAGAGGAAATTTCTTACTAGAAATAATGAAGAATCAAGGAATGAGAAAATATACAAATTATATTTTACTCCCTCAAAATTGTGTGGATTAGTATAACATTTGTATGTAGAATCAATCACTATCATGTTACCAGAGCAATAAGTAATCCTTAAAGTCAAGTTTTACTTCTTCAATATTTCTTGCATCCTTCACAAAATATGTCCAGTAAGTGATAATCCAACTTTCTCATTAATATTTTTAAATCAAATGACACTGGAAGAAAAGAAATCCACTCCATTAAGGGCAAAGAGACAATTCCTGAAAATCTTGTTCTTGCTATACTTCTGCTTGATTTGTTTACTCATCACAACTACACGTCCTAACTCCAAGTCCTTGTCTACAATATCACCTTCACAAACATATACCTATGATTATCACTCTTAATCACCTTTTGCCCTTTGTAAGTATCTCTTACGCCCCTTCATGCTGCTTTAAATTCTCTTAATCATTTCATTATCTTTATCACTTTGCTTATGCTTCCTGAAATTATCTGCTCTAGCGTATCAACACTTTTGCTAAATGTGTTTCATGAAGATTGCAACTCTATATTCCAGGTCAGCATTACAACTACAACAAAAACATATCTATTATCCTTGTTTGTCTGTACACTGTAATTCACAGAAATAGAGCCATCCCTTCCCAGGCAATTCCAGTTTTAGAGCATTTAGACTATTTATCACTTCTCTTTCCCGGAGCCCAGAACTCAAGCAGTTGATGCTGAGTTCTGCAAACTTGGACCTGATCAATGTTAACCTCTGTCTGGTGTGGAGTCTGGACTTAACCTTCCTCCTCTGTGAAACATTTAGTCTACATTTTTCCATTTTTATTTGGCTTCCCATCATTTCTCACAGCTGTTTGACATAAGTTTAATGAACCCATCTTGAAGTTCACTCAATGCCCTGAGATACAATTTGCCTGAGCCAAAAGTCTTAAATGCATTTAGTGAGGTACTTGCTCTCCTGCAATTTTTCTCAATACAGTTGATTTATTGTGTTAATCAATTTTTCTCATACAAACTGGTTTTAATCTCCTTCCACAATTGGAGAAAATAGAAGCGAAACAATAATTGAAGACTTGGTGTTTCTCTATTTGATTTTTTACTGTCTCTTCTAAGCATCAGACATATGATATCTATTCATTTTGTCTCTCCAAATATATCAAAGATACAGTCTGGCCCTTCTCTAGTCTTATTAAGGTAGACAATAAATTATAAATTTTAGGCCTTTATCTATCACTTGGTATTCTCTATAGAAAGAAAAAGGATTTGTGTGTGTGTATCTGCATGTTTCTGTGTATGTGTGTGTGTGTGTGTGTGTGTGTGTGTGTGTGAGTATACATGGAGACTGAGAAAGAAAGACAAGAAAGGGACAAGAGGAAAGAAAAAAATATATATTTATGATAATTAATTTGTTCACATCATTACAGAGACTGGTAAGTCCCAAGATCTGAAATTTGAAAATCAATAAAATGCAACTAGGGAGAAAAAATAGTATAATTTCATATACCAAAAGTGGCATGCTCACAACTCATGAGCAGTAGGTGATCATCAGTTTCAGTCCAAGAGTAGGAATTGTTTTCCAACGTGAAGATAGTCAACTGAGAATAATTCCTTATTTCAAGAGTATCGCTCTCCTTTCATTTTATTTAGGTCTTCAAATACTTTTATAGGTCATACCAACATTAGGAAAGAAAATCTGCTCTGCTCCGTGTATTGATTTAAATGTTAGCTTCAATGAAAAATGTGTTCATACGATCCCCAGTACCACCAAAAAAATTCTGTTCATATAAATAATTTGATAATGTTTAAACAAACAAACAGACTGCTCAGCCTGTGGACTTACACTACACCCTTCTGACATTCATTTGTGCAGTTCCCTGACATTTGTTTTTGTCTTGGTATTGAACTATCTGTCCATTTTTCTTAAATTTTAGTTATGTTTGCTGCTGATCAGTGTGTTAGATCTGCCATTTGATTAAATCACTTCACATATTCATTCTCATTTATCTCATTCAAAATGATGTTTTGAGAATATAATGTTCAAAGATCTTAGTGAGAGAAAACTGAAAGTTGTCACAATCAACTACTTGTTTATTTATGATTTATGCCTCTTAACAAAAAAATCATTTTAAATCTAGGGAGGTTATATGAGAAGGATTCATATGTATGATGGTCTGATATAATCATTAGAAAAGACTAACAGAATCACAAACTTAGAGGTAGGCCACCACGACCTTATAAGAAATTCTACAAGGCCATCAGCCCAGGAACAGCTAAATCTCAGACTAATCCATTCTTATTAATCAATATGATAAAGAATTATCATTTCAAAATATCTGATGTGACTTACCTCAGGTTTTGTCTTTCAAAACTTCCCCCATGAATCTGCCCATTGTTTACTGTATGTAACATATGTTTTCCCATTGCAATGCTCCCTTTACAATATACTGCTATTCTGAAATAACTATCTCGCTTTCATGGAAAAATCTCTCTCATTTTTTAAATTTAGTTTGTCATTTTTTTTTTTTTTTGAGACAGGGTCTCTCTTTGTAGTTCAGGCTAGCTCTGAGCTCACTATGTAGCCCAGGCAAGCCTCGAACTCAGCAATCCTCCTGTCTCTGCCTCCCGAGTGCTGGGATTACAGGCGTGAGCCACCACGCCCGGAAGTTTGACATATTTGAAATCATTTTTCTTATTGTTTCTTTAAACTCAGATATTGAATTCACAACTGCATGTCTTTTGGTTCAAGTTTATGATACAAAACACTACAAAATTTTGTTTCTCAGAGATCACTAATTTCAGGAAAGAGACCCTTCATCTTCATCTTATTTTTACCTGAGACTTGGTCATTGCTATTTTCAGGGAAACAAAATACAAAAGCAGCTCGGAATCATACTACATAGCGTGATCGTTCTCCGTTTGTTTTGTCGTCGTCATTTTCTGACCGTGTTCTAATCTAGCTCCTTACTGAGATCGTGTCATTTTGCTCCGTTTCCACCACAGTGTACTGTTTGCCCACGATTTCATGCTGTTCCTGCCCGTTATGATTCACTCTTTTCAGTCCTTTTCTTTTTCATAGGTTTTGTTTTGTTGTTGATCGGCATCCCACGACACACCAAAAAACTACCAATTACTATAAACATTTAATTTCTTTATCTGGCAGGGTGGAAGGAGTTGGAAAATAATAAATCTACATCGAGCAGAAGGAATATCTTTATATTTCTGTTTTCTAGCAGTTTTGTTCTATTGCTCATAGGCCATATGTGTAATTTCTAGTACTGCAGCTAACACAGCTTTAATTAGCTTCTGTTTTTCTGTTTTGTTTTACGTTGTTTTTTGTCTTGGTCTTGTGTGTCTGTAGCCACCATTTCTTTTAAACTATTTTTAACAGCCTGCACTTTTTTTTCATTTCACAGTTCATAGAACTGTTCCTGGTTCAAAAATAAAGGGACACAGTAAACTGTCAATCAGAAAAATGCAATAAATGTTTTACCAAGTATGAGTAGTGACTAAGTTTATATTAATCTCAAAAATTTATTTGATCTCATGAGTTAACTGTTCACTTGCCTTGATTAAAATGAACATATACAATTCTTTGTTAAAGTTTGTGCTTATGGGCCGGAGGGTTAGCTCAGTGGTTCCAGCGCCTGCCTCGCAAGCGCAAGGACCTGAGTTCGATCCCCGGTAACCACATATCATGCTGGGCGTGGAGACATGCCCACCAACAATCAACACCGCATACCACAATGCCGGACGTGGTGGCTCACGCCTGTAATCCCAGCACTCGGGAGGCAGAGACAGGAGGATTGCTGAGTTCGTGGCGGCTTGCCTGGGCACCATAGTGAGCTCAGGGCCAGCCTGAACTACAACGCGAGACCCTGTCTCAAAAGCAAAAAAAAAAAAAAAAAAAAAGTTTGTGGTTATTTTTAATTGAGAGAAATAGGAAACAGACAGAGAGAGACAGTATTTCTCTGCAGTTGTAGACAAATTTTGAGAGGGAGAATGGACACAGTCTCTAACTTCCAATGCTTTGCATATAGGAGCACACACACAAATACATGACTAGGGATTTCTGCCCCCTGGAAACGTAAATATTTCCCCCCAGGGAGATGACTCCAAAGCTCCCTGGGAGGCCGTTTACCCACTAGCAGCTAACTTCATAGTTCAGAGAGTCGGTGGAAACTCATAGCCAGGTAGTAGAGATTCAAATTACCAGTCACAGAAATATCGGTAGCATACATTTGTTAATGGTGTGATAGAAACGGGTTTTACCTTTGTGACTCTCCTTCACAGACTCATAAAAGCTATCAAGCCATGAGAAAAATTTCAGTTAAAATTATATCGATTGGCAGGCAACAAAATGTTAAGCACGTACTCTTCAAAATGACTTAGGTTATCAGAAGCAAACATAATCTTTGAAAGAGGCCATACAATTCTTAGAAAAGCAATAACTAAATATAATACGGTGTCTTGATAAGATTCTGGAATAAAAAAGGGACAAGAAAAAACTCAGATAATAGAAAATAAAAACTTTTGTTGTAAGATAGTATATCAGACCACTGATTGTGATTATATGACTCAACATAAGCTGTGTACAGTTTATGTGTAGACACAGGGTACAAGGGAAGTACAGACTGTCTTTGAAACTTCCATGCTAATCTAAAAGTATTCTACAGTGAAAAGTTTACTGAGATAAAAATTATTAGTGGTGTAAGGTGAAGTATTTCTAAATTTTGTAAAACGCTTCTCATACTATTTTAACTAATCTTTTAAAAAAGGAAGATGGACAAACTATCAGGAAAATTATATAAGAAATACGTTTTGAAACAAGATTTTCACATTCTTCCAATTTTAGGACATTTTTTCAAGAGTATATTATCTTGCAGTAAAATATATGCACCTCTTATTCTTTATAAGATTTGTACATGATAAAGTCTCAGAAGACAAAACTGACTTCACTACTGAAAAGAGGTTTTAGGAGGAACATCAGTCAATTTAATATTATGTTTTACAAAATTTGAGGTTATATTTTAATATGTATTTTTCATACACACTGACCCAAGTTTTAATTTTGCCATTTGGGAGACAAACATGATAATCAAAAAAAGTTAAATAAGGCAAACTAACCATAGTTTAACTATGTGCACAAAATTAATAGACTTCTTACAGTAAGAAATATTAAACAAATATTATTGCATAAAAATGTAGAAAGATTATAAAACAAACTAAATTATATAGTAAGCTATACTGTTCAGAACAACTCGAATGCTTATTAACAAAGTAAATCCTGTCACACACTTGTATAAAACTTTCCAAGATAATGGCATAGAATTTTCCAAGAAGAAATTATCAATTACATTAGGCACTTTTCAGTTATTGCTTGATATATAAAAATAGTCCACCTTTAATTTTTTCACAAGTAGACTTCTAGAAAATGCATGAGGATAGGCTACTATACTCTTGATTTCTCTATCAGACACACAATTGATTCAATTTAAAGTAATATCGAAATGCAAGTTAACAAGTAACACCATTGGTAATCCTGAGACATAGAAGCAAAATAAAATTATAAAGTATCGTCAACCAACAAATGGTGAAATCCTGTAAAATTGACTTCTTTAGTTTATTGAAGTTGACAGTATCTTGAAATTGTGATTTTTTAGAAACAAATCAGTTTGAACGATATGGAGTTCCCAGGATCTTAATATTTTTCCCACATTCTGCAATTGTACTCTTATTCACTAGTGGGTTTTCAACAGAGTCTATAGCTACTTTTATGTTTTATGCCTAAAGCTGAGAGAAATATTATGTTCTATGCAATTTGCCTGTCCGCTTGGATGCTACAAAAGATTCTTTTTCATCCTTAGTACATATGCATCTCCACTATCTCTCCTATGTACGTTGTCCAATTTTCTGTTCAGGATACCTAGAGCCTAGAAAGCCCCCCCAAACCCTACAATCTAATAACATTTTCGGGGGAACTCAGCCAGCAAGTATGATTCCTTTGAGAATTCTTTTTTTTTCTTTCTTTCTTTTTCTCTCTCTCCTTCTCTCTGTCTCTGTCTGTCTGTCTGTCTGTCTGTCTGTCTGTCTCCCTCTCTTTCTCTGTCTTTCCTCACTCACTGTGGTCACACTCCAGACAGTTAAGAGCTTCCATGGTGTCAGCCAATAAGCTAGTCATGGAATGGACTGTTTTAGGCTCTACTCCACGCAAAAATACTTATACACAAAATGCCACTTCTGCGTGTGTGCAAGATAGCATTTAATATGTTTCTTTGGCTACAGACGCTGCTCTTCTTCCTGGTACTTCACGTGGCTTTCTCATTCTTTGGGGGAATAGCTCTCTGTCCCTTGGGGTTCTGCTTGAGCAGCTCCTATGTGACCTTTCCTTTCCAGCTGGCCTTAGGGAGGCACTTGCTCCAGGGTCTTGCTTTCTAAAGCCTCGGGAAGCCAGCCCTTCCTACTCAACTTTCTGTTATAACGTTCACTTTCTCCTGGACACCAGGACATCCCACCATTGTACATGAGAGCTGTGGTCTCCCCTTTCTGGTGACATTTGTGACTCTTCTCCTTTTCTCTCTAAATCTGCGTAGGTCCCTTCCCAGTTTCTTCTTACACAAATTCAGTTAATTTTGGAACACGTGTCTGAGGATCTGAGGAACAAAGGAAACAGAATAAAGGTCAACTCGGCCTGCTGTGAGTACTGGGAAGTAGAGCTGGGATATTTCTGCCAATAGATAACTGACCTTATCTTTGTCCATAGATCTTTGCAAGGCTTTTCCTTACATGCTGAAGAAAAGCTTCTATTTCTAGTGGCTTAAGACATTATTAAAGTCTTTTATTAGTAGGGTAAATGGGAGTGATATTGTTTGTCAAGTCCTTAGACGGAGCCAGTAGGGAGCTTGATGTTGGTCTCTGAGGAGTCCTAGTGAGCCACAGGCTATGAGGAGGCCTGAGATAAACGAGTAGGCACCAGTCTGCTAGCTTTGCCAGAGACATCCAGTAAAATTCGAGTTTCTGGAAGGATGTCCCAGGGCTCAGCAGTCTCCATTTTTTTTTTTTTTTTCTGCAAGTGTGCCCTGAGAAAAATCTCAAAACTGTATCTTTCTCTCCACTTCAGACGCCTCACTATTAGGCCCCAGGGTAAAATAGGACAGGGGAAGAAATAAGCACAGACTAACAGTCTGAAGGACAATACTATTTTCCAATTAGATCGCTCCTCTAGAAGGCAAGGACAGTGTTCTGAAATCGCTTATATTCTGACTTTTTATCATCAGCCAAAAAGTCCTGGTCCTTCCAGAGGAGATTTATAACACTGAAGATCCCCTCTTCAGAACTTCCCTGCTTCTCTGAGGCCTATGGGTCAGACCCATTTGTTTAATAAAAGACCCCAAGGGACGCTTCTTAAACTCCTTCTTACAGTCCTCAAGGAGTACGAATAAATTAATCCCATCCTTTCCAAGTGACTCCAAATAGTCCATTAGCGGCCAGCTCTGCAAAGATAACCTCGCATTTCCCAGCATCCTCCTCATGCTCTTCCGATAGGAGCCACTGGCTGAAGGAGGCACTGGCTGAAGAGTAGGGCTTCTGACTCTTCCCACTCACAGCTCTCCTGCCCCTTGGGGCTGCCCCAGGAGTAGAAGCGAGGACCGAAGCCCATGTTCTTTCTCCAGTGGCAGATTTCTAACGATGCAAAGCATATTTAAGCCTCTTTACAGAAGATGCAGAAGTGGGTTTGGAGGTGGATTTTAAACGTTGACCCTTGCAATTGACTGGCATGGCAAGATGTCTACTTTGTTTTGGCCACTCCCTATATGCCATATTTTTATTTTAAAAATCTTAAAATGACATATGTTGTTGAAAAGTATACTGCAAAAAGAGAATTACCCTGAAGAGACTATTGTTTCTATGACAGAATCAAACTGAGGCTATAATATCGGGGACTGGCTCAGTATGAGGTCTAAGTCATGACTGAGTGCTCTTTCATGGGAATAAAAGGTCACATTTGGAAATTGATCATCGTGGAATATGTGAGAGAAGATACACAGGACAAAGAGGAAAGTGCTGCTGTCTCCCACGGTCACTGAGAAGCTTTCTGTGTGTATACACAGATCCATCTTGCAAGGTGGGACGGACACTCACGGTGTGACATTTCATTAGTCAATAGTCAATAGATCCAGACTGAATTCTGCCAAAACTTTGTTAAGAGACTTCTCTATCTTGACTTTGATTATTGCTAATAACCCTCATGAAATTTTGAAAAACCCCAAATTTGGGCTGAATATGAATCAATTTGAGAGGTCCTCTCTATTTTCTGATGTGGTAGTAGACCCGCAGGCCATGAGACTCATAGTATCTTATTAGTCAGGAACAAATGCACTAAGCTCTTTCCCTAAAATCACTTTCCCTGAAATCCTTCCTATTTTCGGCCCTCTACTGGTCTTCTTCTTTCTCCTATAGAACCACTGCCTGCCCTTTAAGAGTGAAACTCATCCTTCAAGGATTTGAAAGACACCCTTACAGATGATAATGAAGATTACAAGCTATTACTCCCCTGAATTAATTCCTGGAACTGACTTTCTTCCACTGACTAGGCAGCTCTGCAATTCTTGAGAGATAGGCACCCTGTCCCACTGTTTCTCCACAGATTCTTTCCAGCCCAGATTCTAAACCCTCATATCTGATGGTAATCAGAGAGCATATGATCCCTGGTCAGTTGGTCTTACGACCCCTTTCAATAAGAAAACAAAACAAAACAACTCCTTCACTTTCTATACTCCTCCAGCATCTCATAAATGATTGTGGGGTTTATGTTTCTCAGGGGCAAAAGAGGCAGGAAATGAGGTCTGCGGGAAAGCAGTGAAACAGCAGGGCAGAGTCTGGCGATGATGAACACCCCGGAGACGCAAGCAGAACACAGAGTCTCAGATGACTGCACAGCCTGAGCACGGCACGTAGGACCAACCAGAAAATGACTACTTTCAGTTCTTCATTTACATCATATGCTGGAAGCCAAGTGAATCTTTCAAATAGGGCAGGTGATATCTGATACCAGGCCAAGTGAAGTTATTTGAAAACTAATTTCATTGGTACAACTTAAATATACACATTCATTATAGGAAATTTGCATCTGTATATGCTATATCTTGATTTTTTTTCTAATTTCCTCCTCTCCCTTCAAACACTCTTCCTTTCCGTATTTGCAAATCTTGGTGCCCATTTTCCTTTTTTTCCTATGTTTTGCCTCCCTTCTTTCTATTTCCTCTTTCCCTTTGAACAATTTCTTCCTAGTTCACATCTATCACACATTTTGATCTGTATTTATCCTCTCAGTTTCTCAGACAGAGAGATAATGTGATATTTACATGTGTGTCCAATTTATTTCATTTAAGATTATAGACTTTGGTGCATCTATTTAGCTATAACAGTCTCAAGTTTATCTTTCTTTAGGGCTGAGTTATACTCTGTTTCATTAACAAATTTTTATCCACTCACCAGTTGATAGGCATTCGGATTGTTTCCAAGGTTCAGCTATTATGAACTGTGTCTCTATAAACAAGTTTTTGGTAGGACAACCGTGCTTATCCCTTCTTTGCATGAGAGACTTTGTTACAAAGCTTTTTCATCTTTCAAGAATGTCTGATCACATTTATCAGTTATCTTTGTGTCCCTGTGACAAAATATCTGGAAAAAACGTTTATAAATTGAGAAGGTTTGCTGTGGGTCGTGGTTTTGGATGCTGCTGTTGGGCCCACTGACTGCTGAGGTCCTGTGATGAGGCTGACATCAAGATAAGGACATATGTCGAGTCAATTCCAGCTCCCAGAAGATGCAGACAAGACACAAGGGGGCCGTAGAACGTAAGTCACTCCACAGGAGAGCTCTGCGTTGACTAAACATGTAACGTGGAACCATTGGAGAGCAACAATGTTCTCTTACTGGGCAAGAACAAATGCTAAGGTTATCATATCTCTCAGTGTTTGTGCAAAAGGTAAAAATTAGGGTACTAGGTTAAAATCTCTAGAGGTTCGATATTTGTAGGTAAATTCTAAACTTTTTAAATAGAACAGATGGTGTTTGAAGAGAATAATAATATACAAGTCATCAGATTCCAGCCTCACAAGTAAAAGATCTTGTCATTATACTTCAGATCATTTAAAATCATTTTTAATAAGATATATATAATTTATGGGGATCATGACAATAATATGAAGCAGAATTTTTATTGTAGTGGAGAATGGAACTGTTTATACTGAATATATGTGGTTTGGAAATTTTGCTGTTTGACATTTTTCTTCTAAGAAGTTATGTTTTCATCATATAAATTCTATGAATGAGGCAATAAAGAATGTTCCATTCTCTGATGATATAAAGAACTCATTTTTATTCCTGTCAAGTAAATATATGGATATGACATGGATTTTGCTCAATTTACTGCATGACTAAATTCTAATTCATCTTGTGATATAATCCAAATAACCCTCCTAAGTGTTATTCTATTTTTGTTGCATGTATATCTTCAGTACATGTATCTTAGAATAGAAAGTATAAAATGTAACTATGAAGATAGAAATTGTAGGTTTTGTTCTTATGGAAAGCTATTCATACACAGAGAAGTGATTGGGGCATAAGTGTTTAATAAATATTTTTGAATCAATGAATAAATCCATTAAGTACTTAAAGCTATAGTAAATCTCTTACATGAAACAAATATTAAGGAAAATACTATTTTATTTCTTTGACATATGTACCTTGTTTTATTTTTTAAACAAAGAATTGAAAATTGAAAAAAGCTGAAACCTATCCTTTGTCACACACCTAGGAAAATAGTGTACTTCTCAAAACTCTGATATATTAAATACTATATCACTTAAAATTATTGGTGATTATTTTAATTATAGGCATAAGATAATAGTGAAAGTTTATGTAACTAATTCTTGATTCTTTTTCAAACATGATTAATGATGCACAATCAATTACACAAATGAATAGGTTTCACTTAACATGATGACCTTCAATTCCATCCACTTTCTTACAAATGACATGATTTTGATTTTCCTTTATGCCTGAGTAGTATTCATCTTGAATATATAACACATTTTCTTTATCTTTTCATTCGATGGCCAACACTAACTTGATTCTATATCTTGACTCCTCTGGATGCTGACAAAATAAAAAAAGGATAGACAAGTTTCCCTGTACTGTGCTGATTTTAATCTCTAGTTATATGTCAGTGAGTATCATAGTAGCTCTATTTTTAGTTTGCTTTCTTTTTTTCTTTCAGTTCTTACAATTGAACTGAGGGCTTTACATATGTAAGTCAAATGCTGTACCACTAAGGCCATAAATTTAGGCTTTTGAGAAACTTCCGTACTGATTTCCGTAATGAATGTAATAATTTACCTTCACACAAATGGCATGAGAATTCTTTTTCTTTGTATTCTCCTCCGCATTCATTTTTCTGATAACACCATTACAACTAAAATGAGATAGACTGTCAATGTAATACTGGTTTGCATTTTCCTGAAGGAAAAAGATGTTGAGTATTTTTCATACATCTATTGGTCATTTTATTTCTATAATTCTTTTCTGTACAAGTCCAAAATATGAAGAAAATAAACTTGTCCTTTAGAACAATGATTCTTAAAACAATACCTTGAAAAGTTAAGAAAAAGCCAAATCTTGGATGTTAAGACTCAAGATATTAATGTGATATTGCATAACTAAGAAACATGATTATAACAATATATTTTATGTTGTATTTTGAGTAATGAATAAATATTCAATTTATGAAAATAAGAAAGGACATTATTTATGATACTACTTCACATTTCTGATGCTCATGATGCTTATAAAATTTCAATTTAGCCAGGTGTGGTAGCTCACGCCTGTCATCCCAGCACTCGGGAGGCAGAGGCAGGAGGACTGTGGAGTTTGAGGCTCTCCTGAGCTACATAGTGAGCTCATGTCCAGCCTGAACTACAAAAGCAAGAACTGTCTCAAAAAAAATCAATTTATAGTGACAATATAATTTTATAAAATTGATTTGTTCTCATTATTTTTTTTTTTTGAGACAAGGTCTCTCTTTGTAGTTCAGGCTAGCCCTGAGCTCACTCTGTAGCCCAGGCAAGTCTCAAACTCGGCAATCCTTCTGCCTCTGCTTCCCGAGTGCTGGGATTACAGGCGTGAGCCACCACACCTGGCTATTATCCTTATATTTGTTGGCACCAAATTCTAATTAATTTTATGAAAAAGGTCTTGAGCAAAATTATAGGTACCAATAATTAGCAATAAAGCTCAAGCTTGGAGAGTACTGTGTATTAGTTTTGTCTAGAGAAACAGAATCAAAACATACATAACAGGGAATTTACTTGGCAGAATGACAAAATCAGAGGCAGAGAAATCCACAATGACCTTCACACTGGGGACACACGGGATCCGTTACAGGACCAGCGAAAATGATGGCGACTGCAGACCACTAAGGAACACGGGTGGGGCGCTGGGCAGCGGCCTAACGTCTGGGCCTCACCATACTGCTGTGGGCATGAGCCCGCCTTCAAGCCTGAAGAGCGATGCCCAGTGCAAATGGAAAAGACTGGAAGTCTTCTTTTTCCTTTCCCCTTTTCCTCCATCCAGCCCAAAGGCTTGTTGCTTGGGGGCACCCACAGCCGGGCTAGAGTCCCCACCTCGGTTTGCTGGCCTGCATGTTAATCACCCACAAATGCACCCAGAGCAGTTTCATTGTTCAGCTCCGGATTCTTGCTCAAGTATAAGTTAAATATGACAGCTAACCAGAGCAAAGACAAATTCTGGTTGAGCCAATAGCTCACTTCTAAATCCGTACTATGGAAATATATCCAAAAAGGGAAGAAAAAAACATTCTGAAACCATAGAGTTCTGAAATATTTTAGTAATAAGAAGACTAATGCTGATAAAAGCTGTATCATTTACTTCTGTATTTCAGTATGCTAACAGGGTTTTGGATAGATTGAATCTGATGAATTGGCACAGACTTAAAAACATCTGAATTTATTTTTTTTTTATTTTATTTTATTTTTTTTTTTTTTGGAGACAGGGTCTTGCTTTGCAGTTCAGGCTGGCCCTGAGCTCACTATGTAGCCCAGGCAAGCCTCGAACTCAGCAATCCTCCTGGCTCTGCCTCCCAAGTGCTAGGATTACAGGCGTGAGCCACCACGCCCGGCTTCTGAATTTATTTTATAATATTAAATATAAAACTAGATACAATACTAACTGAACGTTATCATAAAAAAGAATTGATGCCTCAAATTGTAATAACTATTTTATCACCAAATTCATTTTAAGGTTTTTTTTTTAACTGTAGACACTTAAAATTTTAAGTGTAAATTTTGCATATTTTTACTATGAAAACAGTGTTATTGTTTTAAATTTTACCTCACACCAGACATTTATGGTAATTTTTATATCTTGAACTCGGTAATTATACTTGGTTCTCTAAACAGAAAGCAAATGATTGACTTTTAAAATAAAATGGAGCTTTTAGCAATACTTTACCATGTATAACACATATACATACTGTAAAAACATTAATGATTAAATCTTACTCTAGATATTCTTATTTAGAGAAGTCCAGAAAACTGTATGTAAACACAAGAATCAAATTTTATAACTCTAGATTTAGCTGTTATCCAATAGCTATATAAATTCAATCAAATAATTTCACCCTTCTGTGACTAAATCTTCTCTTTACAATAGAAGAAGTAACACAACCTCCACAGAGTGCTTGTTTAAAGATGAAGGAGACTGAAATAAAACTCTGCATGAAGCATTTAGATTAAGTAATATTTCCAAAAAATGTGCCTATTATTTTAACTCAGTCTTCCATCCTGGTGTCCTTCAGAACCTTCAGAAAATTGCATCCAGTTCTGAAAAATGCAGTCCAAAGAAATATTCAGAGGCTGGGATAGAATTCAGTGACAGAGTGCTGACCCAGCAGTCTAGGAACCCTTGGTTGGTTTGATTACTGGCATAATAAAATAATAATAGTCATATTAGTTACATAATCATCACAATTATAATCACTATTGTAATGATGGAATGAATAAATAATGTATGGATGTGGCCTGGATTACTAGCTTTCTGTTTTTCTTTTGTTCTCAAAAGTTCCCATCCATAATGACAGGTTTTTCTCTACTTCTCCCTGACACTACTTCCACTCTGTCAGGAGTTATAATTTTATTTTATTTTTATTTTTTGAGACAGGGTCTCGCTTTATAATTCAGGCTGGCTCTGAGCTCACTATGTAGCCCAGGCAAGCCTTGAACTCAGCAATCCTCCTGTCTCTGCCTCCCGAGTGCTGGGATGACAGGCATGAGCCACCACGCCCAGCAGGAGTTATAATTTTAAATACACACAGTGTTAATAGTGTGAATTCCCCTCAGGGAACGTCCAAAATGATTATGTGGCAGTGGGTGCCCACCCTAAGACGAACTCAAGACCCCTTTAACATCCATGTTGTCCACGTCCTACAGTATCTTCACCAGGAAAATGTCCTTTGTCCCTAGAGTATGTTAGATGGAAGTATATAAATACTCAGAACTCTTGCCGGGCGTGGTGGCTCATGCCTGTAATCCTAGCACTCGGGAGGCAGAGGCAGGAGGATTGCTGAGTTCCAGGCTTGCCTGGGCTACATGGCGAGCTCAGGGCCAGCCTGAGATACAAAGTGAGACCTGTCTCAAAAAAGAATAAAAATAAAAATAAATGCTCAGAACTCTTTTTTTTCTGAAGTCAAAAGAATTATATATCTTTTAGTAAACTGATTTTATAGCAAAGAGTGTAGCTGAGGCTTGCTATCTCTCAGCACTGTTGTGATTTCTAACTACTTTTTCACATTTGCTCAGCACATATATTCATGCCTATGACTGACACTCTAAAACTATTTTTGTAAATTTGCTCTTTGCAAATCAGGAGTTATCTTTTATTTTCAATAGTTTTATTTGTATTTTTTTTTTTTTTGCTGTTTTAGATGAAATTTGTACAGTCTTTTTTTCAACATTTTTTTCTAGCACTTGTGTACAGTACCTAATGATGAGGCTCCTGGCAGGGAGTTGGTACATGTACAGAACACATCATAGTTATTTTGTGTCCCCTTTCCTTCCTGTCTTCCCTTTCCCTCCATCTCTTGTCTCCTTTTTGTAGATGGTTTATCTCCAATTTACAATCATCTGTCTTTTTTTGTTGTTCTTACTTATAGTTTAGTTTCCTTAGATGAGAAATCATGCAATATTTGATCTTGTGTGTCTGATTCATGTCACTCATCATTATAGACTCAAGGTGCATCCATATTTTGAGCAATGACACATTTATCTTTCTTCATGACAGAATAGTACTCCATAAATGCCATACTTTTAAGCCATCTATCTGTTAATGGACTTGTGGGCCATTCTGAAGATTTAGTTTTATAAATTGTGCTGTTATAAACATGGAACTACATGTATAAGGCTTCTTTAGATAGACAAGTCTCTGGGAAGGCAAATCATAATGCAGCCACAAATTGGCTGCACTCCACTGTTCTTATGTATTTGGAAAAAAAAAATCACCCAAGATTGGTAGACTGCATTGAGTACAAGCAGAGCTTACTGCAGCATGATGGATTTGACATAGACAGCGTTTACCTGCAGGTGTTAAGGCAGGCAAGTGTCTCCCCGTCAAGTCTCAGGTTATGTTCAGAGGATTCAAGGGCCCCTCACTGAGTTTCATTTCTTCCTTCCAAGGTTATTGCACTTGAAGAGAAAATGAGGTTGTTTTGCACAACTGCACAGGAAGGGAGGCTCCTGTCTACGCTCCATGTGAAATGTCTCTGCACAGCGGAAGACCTTGACGTTCACTGTAAAACTCCAGTCAGTGCTTGAACTTTGTGAGGGTTCTTGCCCTCATCAGGATGCTCGGGAGGTTAAATTCTTTAGGGCCATCAGATGAAACATTAAGTTTGTTTAGATAGTGTCTATAGCTAATGATTTTAAAAATAAAACTTATTTCCTTAATAAAAATCCCATCTTTTCACTTAGTCCCCAGTTGCCTGTCTCCAGGCCTGCTAATGTCTAATGTTCTAACTGCATGAAGCAAGCTTTCAAACTTTATTATTTCACTGAAATAGCAGCTACTATTGCTTTTGGATTCTGAACTCAATTAGCCTAATAACACACCAATGAAATGTATAAATCCCTCTCTTATAGTTTTGGAAAACAATAAAATTGCACAAAAGATGTTCAGTCTTTGTCTTTCAGAACTCATAATCAAAATATAATTTTTCAGTAAAACATATAAACCACTGAACATAAAACTGAGTAATACAGTTTATCCTAACTTAAACCATTCTTTGCCTTCTGTACTAAAAAAAAAATTTGTTGAAATTAAATGGAGATTCTCAAGATACAGTGTAAAATATTTTAGAACTAAGATGCTAATCCCATTCTCAATTTCATAGAATGCTAACTCATAAACAATATAATTTGAAGGCAAAGCTTTTAACTACAGGATAAAAAATACCTAATTAATTTGTTAATTTTCCCTTATAATTTTCAGATTTTAGGTAGCGAAGCACTTGGCAAGTTTGCTGGAAGTTTAGAAAAGAATGGTGTAGAAGGTATCTGCATATATTTTAATTTGTGGTTTGTGATCAAAATACAGAAAAGTTAATCTTAACATAGGAATAGAGCTAGAATCCTGAGAATTTTGTAAAATCTTTACTACTTAGGTTGCCCCCAACAACAAACAACATATTAAACTTATAATTTTTTATTTCTTTTACTAAATTACTAACCAATGCATTATTTCACACTTTAAAAATATCATTATCTGTTCATTTACTTAAAACAAATATTAAGAAATACCTTACAGCAATAGTTTCCAAACTAATAAATTACTTTGGCATGCAAAGCAGGACTAGTAATCATCTTACTTTTGTGACTGAATTCGTTGCTTACCTCCCTTCAATCACTTGAATTCATTTATCTTACAAGAGACACTCTAATAGATAGCAAATACCTCATTTGAGCATTGAAAAGGTTAAAAAAATGCTGTGCAACAAAGAAACATTTAATCTATTGAAAAAGCAAAACAGAAATTATCTTACCAAAAATTACTGCAATTTTCTTTATGATGTTGAAAAGGTGTTTTTGCAGTATTTTTTTTTTCTTAATAGGATAAATACTTATCTTTGTTGAGGTTAGGAAGTGCACTGGAGTGTTATACAGAGAAAATTTATTAGTATTTTAGTTGGGGAAATGGGCTTTATATTCCTGAGAAATGCAGCTGTAAAATTTGAAAAGTAAATTGAGGTAGAGAAATTTCTTCCCATTACACATGTTGAGCAATTTAGAGGCCTATACAATTGCTATTTGAATAATTTATAACTGGCTATTGTCATGATGTAATGCACCCTTTACCTTACAGTCAGTCTGTTTCATTCAGGTCTCAGACTTAATTTCAGAAAATCAGTTCATATTCAGAGCCCAGAGCACCTGGTCTAAGGCCCAGCATTGCATCAACACAATGGACCCTTGGAGGAGAGCAGTGCACTTCTGAATTTAGCTGGCACTTTGTGACTGGGAGTGATAATTGCTTGACTTGGTTGATTTTACACACCGACAATGTACTTCTGTGTGTATGAACTTTATCTCTGTTGAGTGTGTTGTCAGTGTTGTTTTAAAGCTCTTAGTCTTTGTAAAGCAGACATTTCAAGTAACTTAGAGTAGTTTAGCAAAATAAAAAAGCGAGCTTTCTGAAGTTATTTTAGGACCTAAATGAGATTTAAATGTATGGATTACAATATATTAGGAAACAATTCTACAGAAGGCAGGGACAGTAGAAGACTAGAGTTTCGGCCACCCAGTCCTTCATAGCTGAAGAAGGCTGCTGACAGCAAAGGGACCCTGCTCATGCGGGCTTCTCTGCGAGGTGCCTCGGCTCAGGATCCCAACAGCAGACGCTCTAGGGTTCGAACCAGTGACAGGTATCACCGGACTCAAGCAATGCAGGACATCCAGTTGTGGGGGGGGGGGCACAAGGTCACTCTGCATTTGCAATCCTTTCTTTGCCTCAGGACATAAATATTCTCAGCATGCTCATTCTCAGCTAAAGAAATAAGGAAAAGATATTGTGAAGAAAGCTTCATTTGAACTTGAAATTAAAATTAAATAAGATAACTAGGCAGAGTTTCCTACACAAAGGTTAGAGTGTGAACAAAAGTCCAGATAAAAGGGAAAGGAAAAAAAGTTTTTTTTTTTTCTTTTTCCGCAAAGCCTCCCTCCCTTTCTTCCCCTTTTCCTTCCTTCGTCGCTTCCTGCTCCCTTCCTTTCTTTCTGCCTCATCACTGGGACAAAATACCTGATGCCCAAACTTTAAAGGAGACGTTTATTTTGGTTCACAGTCTCCGTCGATGTTCCGCTGGCTTCAAGGCGAACACACCGCAGGACAGAGGGCCTTGATGAGCCAAAGGTACTCAGGCTGCGGAGCTAGGAAACTGAGTGAGGTGAGGAAGTGGGAGGGAGATCACACTTTGTGGGTCACACCTTACCGGGCTGACCCCGGCCAGTGAGGCCCCACTTTCCAGCAACACATTGAGTTATGAGCTGGTCACGTGACCGGCCCCAGGCGTGGTGCTCCTGTGTTGCAATGACCGTGCAAACCTTCCAACACGGACACTTGATACATCGGGGAGACTTTTTAATGCATGAAAAAACTATTATAACGGAAGCTTCTCGGCTTCTCACTCTTCTTTCTTTCGT
Source organism: Thryonomys swinderianus (assembly GCA_004025085.1). Classification (NCBI taxonomy): domain Eukaryota; kingdom Metazoa; phylum Chordata; class Mammalia; order Rodentia; family Thryonomyidae; genus Thryonomys; species Thryonomys swinderianus. Next base: position 21,471 of record PVIC010024826.1, read on the forward strand.
CTTTCTTTTTTTGCCCATCAGTAAGTGATCTTCCTTAGTTGACACACAGACAAAAGAGGCGACAATTTAAGATTATACAGCCAATTAAGGAGATACTGTCAAAAGGCTGGTAAATAAGGTGTTTTTACTTTCTATGTATTGTGAATCTTGAATAATTTTTTATTAAAGACTCCTGTGACTGTAACAGAATTTTGGAAGTTCTATTATTTGTTGAAAGTCATGAATGGAAAAGTGATAAAAGCTGAGATTTTTTTTTTTCTGTGACTAATTCAAGAGAAGAATAGGAGCAGTGGCCGCAAGACTAGATGAAAAAGACATGTTAGAGATGTATTTGACAAATGTGGATGTGATCAGGGTAAGTTAAATGAAGAGAAATATGGAATAAAAGTTAACTAGAGGGTTTTCTCCTTGAGAGAAAATTATCTGACTGCTTGCAAAAGTTAAGAAATTAAAAAAAATATTTAGTGTAAAACATATTAATACAAATTATTCCACATTGAAGCATTGGGTTATATATGCTTGTAAGAAAATGGAGAAGATAAAGATTGCATTTATGTAACTTAAAGTTACCAAGAAAAAAGAAGTCTGAAATTCTTAAAGGGAATGAAATTTTCGTGGAGCTGAAGAGGACAAGTTAGGACACATTTCAATCTCCTTTGTTAGTTCCCAGCTATAGTGTCATCAGGATCCTCATTGGAACTCTTAAACTGGAGAGATGGGGTGTGGTAAGCCGCTGGTACTCAGCCTCTCTAAGATTCTGAATTCAAACGCTGGAAAATAGCTTGGGAATAAAAGGAGAAGGAATTGGATTCTTGGGATCCAAGAAGACCTGACAGGGAAAAAATGGAACCTACAGAAATTGAAGAGGCAGAACACAATGCAGAAATCGAAAGGATAATCTGTACACTGTCTCCCTGGCTCCTGACTTGTGGCATGAAAAAGGACGATCCAATTTATGGAGACTTAGTAAAAGTGAGTGACTCCAGAGTTCTTCAGCCAGAAACGCGCCAGCGCACCGGAGCAGTGAGTCCTGTGCGCTAGGACAGCTGATGAATGGCTCCAATCTCAGTGCCGGCTGCGCCCCCTGCTGGGAGGACTCGGTCAGATGCCATTGAGGGAGCTGCTACTTGAGCTTAAAACTCAAAGGAGTTCGGTTCAGAGTTCCCAGTGTCAAACTCCCATGGCGACCAGGTAAAGGAAAATCATATCCACGATCAGGGAGCCATAGGCAGGAGGACAAAAGACAGCTCAAGTGTTGTAAGATAAATTACATCGGCCCGAAGCCCACGACCAGAGGCCAGGTGCGGCACGAATGTCCATGGAATTGAAAAGGTAAGAACCAGCACCCCACCCTAATCCTAATACCAGTTTGCTGGTCATTATCCAGTACAGATCTTGGTTTCGCCTACCCTTTGTCTACCATAGAAAGGAGAGTCACACTTTGAATTGGATACTCACAAAATTATAGGTTTTAGAAGATAACCATAGGCCTGAAATCACAGAGCATATTTTGTGCTTATTTTTGCTATTGCTGTTATTCATTTTATTTTCTACTGTTTTTTCTGAGTGTGTATGTTTTTAGTATTTTTTGTCTTGTTTATTTATTTATTTTCCTTCTTTCCTTTCCTCCTGTCTTATTCATAAGTTTCCTGAACTTTGATTGGTCTTCCTTTGTCCTTTGACTTTGCTTCTAATTTCTTTTGCTTCTTTATTTTTACCTCTTCTCTTTTTATTTTTTCTTTCTTTCTGGTAAAATGACTCTAATGAATTGATATTTACTGTATATAATTTTCTGATGTGCCTTAGATTTTGTTACATACCTATAATATGTGGCAGCCCTTATATGTTAGAGGTGGCAAACTATTAGTTATCATAGTTTGTCATTTCCAGTCTGTGTTTATTGCTATTGATATTATCGATTATACTATTTTAGCCAAAGTAACATAGTTTTTTTTGGTTAGTTAGTCTTCTTTGCATTCCAATATCTAGATCATTGGGTGAGATATTGCAAACAACACTACTGTCAAGTATGAAAGAACTGGATGCTAGCCATACAGGCTAAAAGCTTTCATCCATAATAAATATATGAGATAAGATCTTAGGATAAACTCAGAGGTCAAAAGCTACTTATGCCTAGACAAGATCTCTGAAAAGTAGTAATTTCCCAAAGAAGTTTCAGGATTAGTAATTTCATTACTAATTATTACTTTATTAGTAATAAAAATACCTATGGAAAGACATTAATAAACCTCAATATAGTAAATAAATAAATAATGACAACAACAACAAAAGATGGGAAAACACAGACACAAGGTGCAACCCCACACCTTCAGTTCAGTCAAAGCAAATCCAGGGGGCACTGACGTTGAAGAAATCAAACTCATCCTGGTGCATTTTCAACAAGGACGGCAGCAGAATTATCAAAACAGATGGATAAGTTTCTTGGCAAAGCCCAGTGAGAAATAATTACACATATTAAAATGATGATGAAGAAAAAGGTTAGAAAATCTAGTGCACATTCAGATTAAAATTTAAAAAGAGGAGCTTTTTCATGAAGACCTGAAAACCATGAATGCTCAACATAGAAAATAATTTTACTCCCAAGAGTCAAGTAGAAATACAAGAGATTAAAAATTCTACTGAAAGTGTACATAGTGGGGTCAACCACTGTGAAGACAGAATAGCAGAACTGGAAGACAGGGCTCTGGTCAACAATAAGCAAACGAAGGACTTCTTAAAAATCATAGGAGACCACAAAAAATAATTGAACAGCTATTATATGATTCAAAGAAAAATAATGTAGGATTAGAATCAATAAAAATCAGAAGATAACAACAAAGGGCATAAAAAAAACCTGTTCACAGAATTGCAAAAAGCTTTCCAAATGTGAAAAATGAATTTGACATACAAATAAATTAATCACACAGAACTCCAAACAGCCATGATTAGAAATACTGCACCAAAGCACACAGTAATGAAGATTCTAGAAATTCAACAGAAGACTAGAATACTTGAATCTGTTAAAAAGACAGGGAAAGACCACCTACAAAGGACCACCAGAATCTCAGTAGATATCTCAACATAAATGCTTACGTAAAGGATAGCTTGGAGTGCAGTATTTCATGTACTAAATGCTCCAGCCCAGGTTGATGTACCCCACAAGGTTATCTTTCAAGTTTGATGGAAAAATAAGATATTTTCATGAAGGAGAAAATCTGAAGAAAGTCATGACCCACTAAACCAGCACGCAAATATTCTGAAGAATAGTCTAGAGAAAGAAAATGAAGACCCCAATTCCTAGATTCCCATATAATAAATGTACCAGTCAAGGCAAGCAATTAAACAGAAGGGTAAGAAAGGGAACAAGCAACAAGAGAATAATATAATGACAAGGATAAGTTGATAGCTGTCAGTTATAACTATCAATTTGAATTGTCTTAATTCACCTACTAAAAGGAACATATTGGCAGAACGGGTCAAAAACATGATCCAGCCGGGCGTGGTGGCTCACGCCTGTAATCCCAGCACTCGGGAGGCAGAGACAGGAGGATTGCTGAGTTCGAGGCTTGCCTGGGCTGCATAGTGAGCTCAGAGCCAGCCTGAACTACAAAAGTGAGACCCTGTCTCAAAAAAAAAAAAACATGATCCAATAATATGCTGTGCGTAAGAAATACATCGAACTCAGAAAAGAGTTCAACGCCTGGAAGTCAAAAGATGGAAAAAAATTACTCTGTGAAACAAAATCCTGAATGAAAACAAGGACAGGCATTCTGTTTGCAGATAAAGTGGATTTTAAACCAAGGCTGATCAGAAACAATAAAGAAGGTCACTGTTTACCTGGTAAGGGAATAGTGCAAGAGGGAGAGATGATAATCACACACGTGTGCACCAAGTTCCGGCCCACTCAACTACAGAGACAAACACTACTGAATATGAAAAGTCAGACAAGTACCTGTCAAGTGAAGTGGGGCGCCTCAGCACCCCACTCTCACAAACAGACAAATCAACTAGGCAAATTTCAACAAAGAAATAGGTGAGCTGAACCATTTTTTAAAATACCTGCTGGTTTAGAACTTTATTACGCTCATTTTTGTCTGCTTTGTTTCGTTTTCTTCCACACGGAAATGGCCAAGCATACTCCGATATCTATTCTTTTCCATTTCCCATATACCTTCCTTTCCTTGAAGCATCCATAAGTCTATACCTCAGACATCAATCTCTTCAACTTTCATTGTACTGGCTGTTGTCATTTAACAGTTTTCACTAATGAGCCCAAAGTAGAAATTACCAGGCGACC
>PVIC010024827.1:0-25645 GCA_004025085.1 Thryonomys swinderianus
TATAATTTGACTCCTGTTGGCTCCAGGTGGGTAAAATAATATGTTAAGATAGATGTGATGTTTGAAATACAGACACATCTTGAGTCATTAAAGAAACTAAGACAGCTTTGGAAAGACCAGTGGAAATTATTTTTACGTTCTTTCACATCTTCAACAATTCATAGATTGTCCTTTGTAATTTTTATTTCTAGATATCATACTATTTGTCATAATATACAAAAGAATCTATTGATGCTATAGATTACTTGAATCAATTAAAACCTCCCAACTCTCAAGGGTATTATTATTAAAGCAACTTGAGAGATTTCTCCATATTTAATATTTTATGAGATAATAAGTATTTCTAAATAAGATTTTCCAAAAAATTTGAGAATAAAAAGCTGTTATATATAGTGTTGTGAATTTTCCCTAGCTAACATCATTCATTCATATTAAGTAATGGTCACATAGAATACTACAGAACTTTTAGAACCCTTGTTTGTCTTTATTGTCTCATCAAACATTGTTTTAAATTGAAAAATACTATGTTAATACCTAAATGACTTTTCTAAAGGAGGTACCTTGATTACTAGCTCACACTTCAAGATATTTCTATCCACCAGAGTTATATTTTCATACAATTATTAGAATAAAGGAAGAAATAACATAATTCTCTTGAACTCAGATTCCACTTCTAGCCTCACAAAGTTATAAGGTACTTTGTCCCTATAATACTGTTATTATTAAAAGTTTATGGTGAATTTCAACAAGCACAGAGATCAATGTTTTTCCCTTTGGTCTCCTCCTAAGATATTAAGTTTTTCTCAAACATCTTATTATTAACAATGTGCCAAAGGATGCTTCATCTACCAATAATAAGATACTAATGATTATATGATCAATTCTAATAAGTTGCGTGAAGGCAAAGCCTATATAGCAAGACAATATTTCCTATATCACTGAAACTTAGTATGATGCTATGATTGTGGGGTAACTTTTATCAAATGCAAATATATGAAAATAAATAGAAGCTAATGACTGTCAAGGCAACAGAAGGACTTTGGGTTAGAATTATTCTCATACTGATGGAATAGTTGATAGTTTGAACATCCTGGTGAAGTTAAAAATTCTCTTTTTTATTTAAATATCTTCTAAATCTAATTGAAACATAAACCAGGCCTGATCTTTTTATTTTCATTAGAAGTATTATACTACTTTTCTTATTACATTGTCCATCGATGCACGTGCAACTCGAAGGAATTAGCTATGCTTCCAGGAGAGGTCATCACATAGTATATGAGTTTGTCGCACTGGAATGAAGTCTTTCAACAACAGCAAAAGGGAAAAACAAAACACCCTGGTCTGTAAATCGTCAGTCCCCCCAGCCATGTGCTTTTTCCTCAACCCTGTGGTCAGGCCTCTGGAGCGTAGATATTATACAGAAACTGCCTGATTGTGAAACCCTCACCAGTCAAAGTGAGTTTCTAAAATAGACAACATAATCAGCTCTAAAGCCTGCCATTTTAGATATATAAACACACAGTGTTGAGCCTGCAAAGACCAACAAGGACATTAAATCTCTCGTGAAAAACTGTTGAAGCAAGGAGTCAAAGAAACACAGAGCTTCCCTTTCTTCAAGCGTTGTTCACAAGTTTGTCCATGTCAGCAGCTCAGTCTCCAGACAGTCAAAACAGACCCTGGCTTTGACCTCGTTCCCTCCAAACCATGCTGCTGTGCCATGCAGAGGGCAATAGACCTGTCAGACTTTAAAACGTACTATTTCTAAGCCTGGAAACATGAGAAATAAGAACCCTCTGGTGTAGATTTTAACTACCTTCCTTCTGTCTTTGGAAGGGAGAGTCAGAGAGAAAGAAAGGAAGGAAGATAGGAAAGAAAGAGGGAGCAGGGTGGGGAGGGAGAATTGTGTGGCACATGGCCAAATTTAGCTTTTAAAAAATTGCTAATTTTGGCTTCAACCCTCTCCATTAGGGCACTGCGAGAATTATGCACACGAGTCTGAGGCTTTTCTCTGCTCAGAAAACATCTGCATTCAATTAGGAATAAGCCTGAGTGTCATGTTAATTCTGCAGAACCAAACAAAATCATTTTTGTTTAAACTCATTCAAGGAGGAGGGGTTCTAGGAGGAAATAACAGCGGGGGGGGGGGGACAAAAACCACCATGTGGTCATGGAGAGGAGCTAAGAAGCCAACAAGAAGTTACTGTCCCAGCAGATGTACCTGGAGAGCGTTTCAGGGGAAGAGTCTCCTCAGCCTTTCTCCTGGGTGCAAAGGATGATGGGATGGAGCCAAACTTTTGCTTTCCTCTAGGAATGTCATTTTCCAACCAGCAGAAACATCTCCTGATTCTCCTAAAGTGAATCTGACCGAACAGTTGATGTGTTCGGCAAACACGTAGTAGGGCTTCATTTTTTTATTTGTCTAAAAGCCAAGCAAATCAAAAATGCATGTATGGCTCCGTGCATACAATGCTGATCTTTTTCATAGTTAATGCGATTGGTGCTCTGTCCTCCCAGGTACACAAAGCACATCTTTCCGTGGAAACACAAATAGTGCTGTGAGCTGCCATCTCCACACAAGTGTATTACGGTGAAGATTCTTAGGCTGGTAGTCCTCGTGTAGAGAGTGACTTCAGCGATTCCCTCGGGCTGACATAACAGTTCTCAGTACCATCTCTTAGGATTAGGTCCTACAGGGTCTGAGGTAAGAATGGGAGATGAAGACACCATGTCTGTACTTGAGTGTTGAATGAGATGCTCTTTCCCATAATCAGCAGTCCCAAATAGACATTCTCCAGCTTCTTTGAGGCAGGTGTAAGTGCTTTAAGTTCTGGCTATTTAATTTTTATCAAAAAGATCACTGGGGGGAGTTGTTTGTGCATATAAGCTTGACAAGTATGGTTAAAATTCATTTTTAAATATATGTTTTCATTATATCTTTGAGAAAAAAAAACATAAAAGCCCTGGGCCTTGAAACAAAATACAGTGTTGTTACTATATCAATTGAATTCACTAGGTTGCACAGTAATTTTATGTGAGCTGTCTGTAGCGAGACGTACCACAGCAAATAGGAAAATAAAATGTGCCTTTTTAAAAAAAATTGTGTGTCGCAGGAATGGGTGATTTTGTAACTGATACTAGTTCCTTTGATTGCTTTATCTGTAAAATTGTGAGCCTACATGATATAACCTTTAATTTTATATGCAGTATATATTTTACATACATTTATACTTCATGTGTCAAAAGCTTTATTATAGTATGACCTTTATGCTTCCTTTACTTCATCTTCTTTTATTCCTTTTGTTTTACTTTTTTACTTTTGTAAGATTTCATAAAACTCTCAGTATCCTTGTAAGTCAATAAGTAAATCTAAATTAAGTTTTGCTATTGAAATTTAAGATTTTTTTGGTCTGTCTTCCTCATAAATGCTTGTTAAATAATTTCACAACACATTTAATTTTCATAATAATTTCTATTATACAACTTTTTATGTGTCTTTAAAAATTATAAAGATGTAAAAGGGAAGAGATGATTTTGAATATATGCTAAGAAACTCAAAACATCTGAAATAATTACTAGTTGACAGACAAAATAAATAATTTAAAAGAAGTTATTTGGGAGGCTGGAGATTTAGCTCAGTGGTTCCAGTGCCTGCCTCACAAGTGCAAGGCCCCGAGTTCAATGCCCTTAACCACATACAATGCTGGGCGTGGTGATTCACACCCACCAGCAATCAATACCACATACCACAGTGCCGGGAGTGGTGGCTCATGCCTGTAATCCCAGCACTCAGGGAGGCAGAGGCAGGAGGATTGCTGAGTTCGAGGCTTGCCTGGACACCATAGTGAGCTCAGGGCCAGCCTGAACTACAAAGCGAGACCCTGTCTCAAAAAAAAAAAAGTTATTTGGCTTTAAGTGGGGAAATGAGAATAATGTAAATCAAATAACAATATTTAAGCGGGTTACTCTTATCAGAATACAGCCAGCTGTTTCCTATTACTTTGGGAACTACTGCCTAAGTAAAAATAGGAAGGATGAAACTTCAAACTCTGAAATGAATTGGAAGGATGATTCAGGATGATAAACCAATATTTTACTCAAATATTTGGACATATAAAAACAAGCCTACCTCCTGAATATTAGCCCAAACTTACTTTCTTTTGGGTTTTTAGGAAAACTACAATGAAGATACAAACTTCAGACTACATACAAAGATGAAAAATATGACATGACTGAATAGGCAGCTTATATTTTGGTGGTGACTCCTTCTTTTGGCATATTCAAACATCACAATCAATGTTTTCCATTTGAAGGACAATCACTTCTGTCACAAAGATCACCACTAGAAATCTGGTCACACAAACACATACAATAAGGCTTTAAAATTCAGGAACCATGTAAAATATGTTGTGAATTCATTTTCAGGCACTGATTTTACTCTACTACCAAAGTATCCATTTATTGTACATCTAAATCTGTTTCTCTTTGTTTTACTGAAGATAATTTTATATAAAAGATTATTTTTTCCTCATTCTCTTCTTACTGAAATTAAAAATCCAAAAGGCAGGCTATATATAGGCCTGTGGTATTGTTGGATCCTGGCTGAGCCTAAAAATCCCTTATTATCTTCCATCTAGCAGTTCGTTGGCTATAGAGAGTTTACCACTGAAGTCAATGTGTTTTGTAGACAGGCAAGGTGACCCACTGGGTATTAGGAGCCAGTCAGACAGAGCACATGGGGACTTAGGCATGATACCGTTAGTAGCAGATCTGAGGCAAACTTCTTCATGTGATTTCGTGTGCAATGCCCATTTTTAGCAGAAGAATTTGCAAAGGAAGTTCTTGGGCCAATTTGAGGCATTCCTAAATTCTCTCAGACACAAGCAGAGGAGTTTCCAAGAGGGTGTATTAGCATATAGGAGAAGACAAATGATAGGGGAAACTGGAGAATCTGCTGGCATCGTGACCTGGTAGTGCCCCGTGCCGGTGGGACAGGTGAAGAGTCACCTTATTCCAAGTTGATGGATGCAGAAAGGGACTGAGGTGTGTACATTCTGTGGAACACTGTTGGGCCATACAACAAGGACACACTCTTTCCTACAGTATGGATACAATTCTGAAACATTGTAAGTGAAAGCAACCAGACAGACACAAAAGGCCAATACATGTGATTCCATTTACACAAAATTCCCAAACAAGCAAATCTCTTAAGGCAGAAAGTAGATTATCTTTGCCATAGGACTGAGGAAAAGTCAAGATCAGGGCTGACTGCTCAGCGGCGCGAGACTCCCTGTTAGGTGATGAATGTTTTAGAACTAGTTTGTCATGGTGAGAGTACAGCATGGCCAGTGTACACCCAATGGACAAATACACACTGTACAAATTTGTACACAATATGCAAAAAAGCTTTATGTAGTGTGTATTTCATCTTAATAAAAATAGGCCATTTATTTTGAATTATTAAATATAAAATCTTATTATGTTAGGAAATATCAAATATCTACTTGTTTCATATTTTCTTCTTTTTCTTAGTGTTGATTGAAGGGACCAGTACTTTCTTTCAAAAATAATACTATAGCCGGGCGTGGTGGCTCACGCCTGTCATCCCAGCACTCGGGAGGCAGAGACAGGAGGATTGCTGATTTTGAGGTTTGCCTGGGCTACACAGTGAGCTCAGAACCACCCTGAACTACAAAGCGAAAAAAAAAAATAATAGTATAAAAATAAGGGCACATTTTCATTTTTGTTTACTCTCAACCTTTTTAATAATTATTCATTTTAATGATCATGATAGTATCATATATAACTTGATATAGCCTCCATTTTATTATAAAAAACTGAAGCCCACAGTTTCTTGGAGAAACTTACCTCAAACCAAGCAAGTTATTAGTTGTAGAAACAGTATTCTTCTCATAACCTCGAACCCTGGACCATGTGGGATAAAGATGTTACAATGTTTGGAACTAACCTTTCAGTCCTGTTTCATGGAGAATATATGTTTAGACTGAACAGATATCTCTGTATTATAGAAAAAATTAAATAAGATAGAGATGGAGCAAAGCTCGGGGCCTGTTGGCACACTCCTCACCACCTCCTCCTACCTCGGCACATTTCTGCCCAGTGTCCTGACTCAGGCCGCTCCTGCGGCAGCTGACCACAGGCTATACACCAGACAGAAAGTACCAGAGGCCCAAGGGTTTCCATTACTTCACCAGATCCCAAAGGCCTATTTTAATGCTCACCTATTTTAATGCTCACCCGCGAAAAGTGGCCACAGAATGTCAGTTTTTTAGCTAGTTTCAAACTCCAGAGATGTTGGCTCTGTGATGTCTTCATTCTAATTCTACATGATGTGAAAGAGACTTTGATAAGGAAACAACTAGTGTACAAGAAAAAAAGTTGCTGCTTATCTTCACATGCAAAGTGATGGAGTGGACAATACAGAGCTTTCGATTTTCCTGGAGCGTGAGGTGCTCAAAGTAAACTATCATATAAAAAATGTATCTTACTTTATCTCCATTACCAGGTAGAGAGCTATTCCTAGTATTGGTATGTGTCCGTTTATATATAATTTTAAATGGTGATATTTCATCATGAAACCACACTAACACAAGAGATTTTTCACTTACGAAGCAGGGAAGGATAACAGGAAGAAATGCAGGCCCAGGAGGACAGAAAATCTTCCATGTTTTTCCTACGCGGACTTTTTTTGTCACGAGTTGCTCTAAATTTGTCATTATTTCCTATGTGAACACTACCTGGGTAAATTATGGCTTCCATAGGCCTCCACTTGAAATGAAAAGCAGATTGCTCTGCAGACTTGAATTATCCCCTAGTATTGTGTGATATATGATCCATCTTGATGGGAAACTATTGTTATATATTTCATAGTTATGAGTTCCAAAGTATCAAACTCCTCATTATCTCCCGGTGCTAGCCAGCTATAAATGCCAAAACACTCCAGCTTCCAGTATGTGCTTTTTAAAACTTATAGTCCTGTGTTCTGTGTGTGTTTAGCATTTTATGGTGCTGCAGAATATAGAAGTGTCATAATACTTCATCATAAGCTCCAGCCAGGCTATTGACAATCCAGCTTTCATTTCATTCCTGGATGCAGCAGACTTTCCTCAGTATTTCCTGTGTCATATAATAAACACCAAATGCAGGACTTAAACTGAATATTTTTAAAAAATCAATCAGGCTTGAAATTTAATTTTATCTAATTGGCTTCCCATTTTCTAACAAAATTGAAGGCCATAAAAATTTCACCTACTCTATATAATTCTGTACTTTCTCCAATCATAAAAATAGATTTCTTTTCCTTTCTCTTTTAACCTCCACGGTATAATTTTTTTTAATTTCCTAAATTAATTTAACCCCCTTTCACACTGGTGGAAGGAAGTGTGTATCTCTGCTTTGGGATTAGAATGACACATGCAATATAGTTTTCTGCCAGCCACTTTCTCCAGGTTTTCCTTCTGTGAATCTCTTCATGCTCGTGGAGAAGGGGGTTCGAAGGGGCATTCAGTCTAGATTAGCATGATTTGGGGGGGGTGCAAACATTTATGAAATCAATTGAGCTAGAAATAGACAGATGTAGACTACTTTTTCTAATTCCCTAAAAACTAGGCATTCCACATTGACTCATCTTCAGACCAAAATGGGCCATCCACGTGACTTCCACAATGAAGCACAGCACTGCTTCTGAAAGAACCAACAGGCTTTGATGCAAAGAGAACATTAAAGCAAGAGAAGAACCTGGAATGTAAGCAGATGACAGTAGGAAGACACATACTTTATAGAGAGATTGATTCAGAGGGAAAACATATATGAAGCACATATGTGCTTCTGGTTTATAATGTTACTGGCTTCCTAATGTAATTAAGCTTGTTCAATTCTCTCTTTATAAAAAAAAGCATTGATTAAAATAATGTTTTATTGCTCTCTTACCAAATAGCCACATAATGACTTCTGTGGCATTTTTTTTTCCTTTCACTCTCTCTCCTCAAAAATAAGAGCTAACTGGGAAATAATCGGCCTTGAAAACTAGAGATCAAAACTGCCAGCCTCAACCAGCCAACCTTTGCCTTATCTGACATGCTTATTGTCTTGCTGAGTGGCAACTCTGTAAAGCAGGTAAGGAGCAAAGGCTGACTGGGGTTGGCATGTTTGATCTCTGGTTTTCGAGGCTGGTTATTTTCTAGCTAGGTTTTGTTTTCATGAAAACACAGAGTCACTTTCTGATGACCGAAACATCCTAGACTTAAGTCTGGAAAGCACAGGTTAAGTGAAAGTTAGACATGTTGATCTTGAACAACTGTTAAACACTGCAAATTGTGATTAACACATGCATGAATGATAGAGACACATCCCAGATCCTGTCAACTTTTATAACACTCCTTACCATTAAAAATAAGTTTTAGGGCCAGAGATTTAGCTCACTGGTTCTGGCACCTTCCTAGCAAGAGCAAGGTCCTGAGTTTGATCCCTAGTAACCACATCCAACAATACCGAGCATGGTGACTCACGCTTGCCTGGGCTACATAGTGAGCTCAGGATCAGCCTGAACTACAAAGCAAGACTTTGACTCAAAAGAGAGAGAGAGAGAGAGAGAGAGAGAGAGAGAGAGAGAGAGAGAGAGAGAGAGAGAGAGAGAGTTTTCAATGTCATTATATAAAACTTTTAAAAGAATTCCTCATAAAATTCAAGATGAATCCAAAGAAGACTCATAACTCTTCCAGCAAGTTTTTTTGTTCTGTTTTCTTCCATCAGTATCTAGTTTGGTTCAGATACTTGACAGGCTGGTCCAGGAAAGCATGACAAGGGTGTTTATGCAAGAGTGAAAACTTGTGTGATGAGCCAGACAAAGGAGGCAACTAGATAGCTTGCCCTGGGACTATGGCCTGAGGTAAAATGGCTCTTCAACCTCCAGCTCTGGGATTGAGCACAGTGCTTTGAAAGGCAAAGTACACACAGCCCTGCAAAGAAAGATTCTGTCCTGATAGGATCAGAAGGGATTTTAGGTGCTCCTGTGTCTAAGTTATTTAATTAAGGAACATTCTCTTTTAACCCTGAGGACCACTTTCTTTCATGGAAAGTGAGATAAAATGCAAAAGACTGCCCACAGACTTTTATTGTCTCTTCACTCACCCCTGTTGCTGCTTTTAGGTTAAAAGAGGATGTCTCCGTTTTTACCTATTTATCTGATTCCTATCTAGATTAATCCGGCTGTTGTGATTTACTTTGGTCTTCGTGTTGTTTCACTGCCAGCTAAAACTAATAAGCTCTCCCTGGACTGGTGCCAGGATAGGAGGTCAACGCTTAGTTAATCAGGCCATTGGTTTTCCATACATGTTGCCCCTGGATTATCTGCGATTGCAACGATAATTGATTAAACACACATCTGAGATGATGTCATTTTTTTTTTTAAGGAACAAAATTCAATGTTCAAAGAAAGCTTGTTTAGGCTGCTTTTGAACACTTTTAATCATCTTACTAAATCAATTTTGCATTCATTCAGAATATATATTTAGAATTAACGTCAAGCAACTTTTTAAGATTCTTCTGAGTTTCTATGCCTAATGCTGCATACTGTAAGTTTCATCTACGAGCCAGGATTCTATCACCATAAAGAGGAACTAAAGTGTATTGAAAGATTTATTTTCCACATATTCTTTCTTTGTATGAAAATCCATTTTTATTTCTATATTTGATTTAAATATAGAAATAATAATTATTTCTGTAAATAATGTTAAAAGGTTTCAAATAAAGTATTGAAAGAATGAGACATTATATGCGCTGGTTAAATCCTTCCATCTGTAGTCTCCTGCCCTTTAAAAAATGCTCTAATACAAGTCTACTATTCACATAAGATTATATTCAGTGGCATCTAAGACATTCGTGTTTTGTACATCTCTTTTCTAAGCAAATCAATATTCTATCACATCCTGCACAACTACAAAGGGAATTAAGAGGAAAACAATACCAAAATATTAAGCCAAGAAACAGAAGGCTTTGCAGCTATTTCTGCAAAAAAAAGTGCTGCGCTTTACTGCCCTGTGTTCCTTGGAGTAAATATAACCTGTGCCTATTGACAACCACAAATACATCACATTATGAAGATTTGGCCACTGGCTGTCAAAAGCAATCGGATCCATGAATATCGTGTGGTTGTCTACTATGTTTATATTGGTTACGTGCACATAATTAAACGGTCAAAAAAGAAAAAAGAAGTCCATATTCTATTGGCCAGGAGTCTCCTATGCCTTAAGGAAATGCTTTTTAAATCAAACTGAAGCAATTCTTTTTGGAGAGGATAGTGACCCTGAGGAAGAAGTGGGAGAATAAGAAAGTGCCCTCGCAGAGCCAGGCAGTATTGGAAGGGTGCACTATTGATGCAATGTTCACTGAGCTATTGATCTGCAGTCTTCTTTTCCTCTCTGCCCTATGTCAGTATTCACTTGTTTCACTGCTTCCCTTTCAAGTGACTGAAGGTATTAAGTACTCATATTTTCAGAAAAATATGCAAAATTTAATTGCTACCATCATTGGCTACTTTCACTGTGTTATATTATCTGCACAAGGAAAAAACTTGAAAGGCTGTAAGGTTTTGGCAGGTCAAGCTCTCCTGCCTCATGTGGTCACAGGAGGGGCATTTTCAGAACTGCTTTTCCTTTATGATGCCTTTCTGCCATGCCACTCTGCCTTTGAACCAGCTGATTATAGAATGTACCCTCTATAAACTGTGACCCAAACAAACCTTTCCTCCTTTAACTTTGGGCATCAGGTATTTTGTCTCAGCACTGAGGACACGAAAACAGTATCATTTATTGCCATGTCTCCACCAGATTTATTCTTACCTACCGGTTTAACATGCTCCTCTGAGCTACGTACACTGCTGTCCTATCCAGTCTCCACCCTCCTTCCCCTCTCTACCTCTCTCTTGCATGATCTCATGTACTCATGGAGAAGGAAGCAGGCAAACCTCCAACCTGCCACCTTCTCATCACTCCCACTGCGACATAGCCCAGACCTTCATTATTTCATCTTTGGAAAGTATTATCTTGAGGCATAAAGATTAGTCATTCTGAGCTCCGTGTCGGGACTTTTTCCTCAATGTGTGTATTACTCAAGATTTGTTGGCCTCCACTATTTCCTGATCAGTAAGGAAAACAAGTGCAGTTAAATGATTGCTAAAGTCCCATTTAAGATTACACTGATTTTCTCTGACCAAAACCTTCTTCCTCCTCTGACTTCCATCATCCACATCCCCTCCCCCATATGAAACACACACCTTCCTCACAGCCTGCAACTTAGCCATCACCTGTTTGGTTGCACTTAACTTTTAAACACAGCTTATCTCTGTGCCTGAAAGACTTGTGGCTCATTTTCTTATAGAAGCTTTGAATTAAAGACATTAAATGTCCCACATTGCGGAATATATTGAGGAGCAGAAGAGGCTATTTGCATGAAGTCTGGCTCTAGCAGCTGATAGTTCAATGTCATTACTCAATACAATTTCCAGAGGGCAGGAGGGGATTGCTTTCCCCTCCCAAACACAGATAAACTCAGCCCCCAAGGAACATTCATACTATTTCTTTAGTTTTGCCACAAAATTCAAGAATATTGAACAAATATATACTGAAGGTTTCTCTTCCATGACTTTTGTCCAGTTCGATGGAACACTGAGCCCCCTCGACTGTTCCACGATGGATCAGAGCAGCAGAGCCTGGACTCTAATGTAAACATGAGTGTTTTTCTCCTTACTGAAGGGATCATTTTTAACCTAACAGGTGACCAGTTCTGATGCTTCTACAAGAGAACCCAGGACTGGAAATATTAAGATGAATAATAAGACCGGACTGTACAGAATAAAGAAATTTTTGTTGTTCTGGTTTCCTGTCACTGGGACAAAATACCTGACGCTAAAACTCAAAGAAGATTTAGTTGGGTTTCCAGTTTCAGATATTTCAGCCCATGTTCCACTGTCTCCAAGGCAAGAACACTGCTGTGAGAGGGCCTGGCGGAGCAGAGCTGCTCTCTTCATGGCTGTAAGGAAGCAGAACACACAGAAAAGCTCCAGAAAGAGACACACCCACCATTCAAGGTACCAGCACGGTGGCCTATCTACTCCAACTTGACTTTACCTCCTGACGGCATAATCAACCATTATGGTATTAATCTACTGATGAGTATAATGTAGGACCCCCAAACAAGTCTCCAGCAGTCTCATAATCTAGTTAAGATTAACTGACATGGTAATAAACCATCCTGGATTTAAGGCTTTCTTTCTTTTACTATTAAACAGCTTCCTCTAATTGAGTATTTTTTACCAGTCATTGGGATGGTTCCCTCTGCCAGTTTCTCAAGTGTCTGTTAGCAATTAGCATAAGTCATTGGTTCCACAATTTATTTATTTGTAAATCCTATGGTATTTCCCATTCCACAATGCTCAGTTTCACTTGTGAAATCCAAAACTTTGAATTAAGCCAAGCTTGGCTACAGTCAGTCTTCTCCTCACTCCCCAGTGTGACCTTAAATCTTTCCAGAACAGGAACTCCTGGAGGTGGGGTTACATAATCCCAGGCGGTAAAGGCAAGATGAAGATTTTTAAGGTTTCTATCTAGTGGATGCACAGAGAGTTTTTAGGAACTGTTCTTTCTCTGGAGTATGTAATTCCAAGTAGCACATTCTTTTTTGATTCAGTGCACATCTCATTTTTTTTCTCCTTTTCCTGTTTTATGTGTGTATATGCATGTTCACATGGCCTCTTTTGGAGAATGATAACAGCTGAAGAAGTTTACCAACACCACATCCTTGTTTTTCTTTGTTGTATTGTTTCGAAAGCTCTGGAGGTCTGATAAAAATAAATTTTTGTCTCAAGTATAATGTCATAATTTCAATGAAAAAAGAAGCTTAGAACTTTAAGTTCAGTATCAGAGTTTAGGCTTCATTACCAACCCAAATTGGGACCACAGTCTAAATTAGCAGTAAGTGTGTCAAATCTTCACTTCGGAATCTTGAGAAAGTACTGAAGAATGAAGGACATCTTTGGGTAATACACAGACAGAAAGGTAAATATATGGTGTGTCAGTTGGTGATCCAAATGAAAAATAAATATATTGAATAAACTTTATACTTAAAAAATACACCTCTTGGGGGGTAAAGAAAAATGTGATGGTAATAAAAAAAAGGGAAATAAAGCTTATGTATTTAGGGGTTGGGGGTTGGGGGTGGGTAGGGGAATGGGAAAAATAAGAATTAAATCATGTCATATACTGGTACAAATTCCCAACATTGTGTGTGATCATGATGCGTATATACAATGTACCAAGAAAGATTTAAATTTTTTTTTTAAATGCACCTCTTGGAAGGAACCAGAGATAAGAGAAGAAACTAATTATGAGTTGCATTTTAAGTGATGATGTGACTGTTTATTACAATTAGTCTTTCACTTTTCACCAAGCTCCTGCCAAGGAAGTATCGTGAGCCAGGGATTCTGTGAGAATTGGCTACTAGAACTAAAGCCCATCAGACAGAGCCCAGGAGACTTCACTGGATGAAAGGTATAAGAAGCAGGGGTTGTCCCCAAATTCAAAGTGTGACAAGTGCTCTGAAGAAGAAATGAAATTGACATGGGGACATATGACATGAAGTCCAAGTCCAGTTGCAAAAGTTATTTTGAGCTATTATTATGTGGAAAGTTGATTCCAGAAGCACTCTGGTAGAAACGTTTGATGGGTTAAAGAAATGAGAGAAAAAGTACTGTGAACCACACATGCAAGGAAGCACTTATCAGGTAAGGGCATTGGATCAAGAAAGCACGAATAGATCACGATGTCCATATACAATGTACCAATAAAGATTCAAATTTTAAAAATCACAAATAGTGCATATTACACTCAAAGCTAAAATGTTCAAAACATTTACCCTAATGTCAAATAATGAAGACCATAATGTGACTTTACTGGGCTCTCTATTTAGAATTGTTTTAGAAATCCTGGCCAATGCACTATGAAAAGAAAATGATCTATCCTTAAGATATAAAAAGAAATAAAATAAAATTATCTTTAAAATTTATTTTCCACATACAATTATATAAATGAAAATTTTCAACATTTTAAAATATTTTACTTACTATCATATTTGTGAATAATAATTTGGTTCTTTTGTGTTTGTTGTTTTATAATATTTTTCTAGTTTGGGACCTTTAAGGCTGTTTGTTAACTTTTATAGGAAATTATTCAAATTAAAATGCTATTTTGTTCCAAGCTATACTTTTTTTAAGTCTTTATAGTTCCTTTTTTCTACCTACCCTGAAATTGCTTTGTATTCTAAAATTCTTAAATATCTACACATAATTCAGACAGCTAATTAATTTCCAAGATCTGCTCAAAACTAATAAATAGATTTAATATAAGATTTCTTTCCATGTTAAAATAACTCTGCAGAAATACTTATCTGATTTTTAGAGCTTGCATCTATAAACTGGAACAAGTAATCTATTTAGAAGTGCTTAGCAAAATAATGATATTGAAGTAACCCCAATCTCACTGACAAAACATTAATATGAACTCCTTAAACTAGTAATATAAAATGATTTCAATTTTAGTTATCCATCAATATTAAAAGATGATAACTGATTTCCAATTTTCTACAATAAACATAATAGTGATATTTTAAATGTATAATTATTGTTTAAAGTGATCATTCTGTTACTTTCTTGTAGAGCAACCAGAAATCACACATATAACCTAGTCCTATAAGAGATCTAAGAAATTTGTCACTTTATCTTTTTAAAAATGCAACCAGGAGTCCAGCAGGCTGATATGAAGGACATTAGACAATAACCCAGATGTGTGGAAAAAAAACTAAAAAGAATGAGTGAAAGTAATTGCATAAATAAACACAAAAGACAATGTGAACTTCTGATATATTTTAATCTTCCTTCTAGTTTAAAACATAACTATATAAAGTAATGTTTTAAAAATTGTTTCTATGGCCGGGTGTGGTGGCCTGTAATCCCAGTACTCGGGAGGAGGATTGCGGAGTTCAAGGCCTGCCTGAACTACAAAGTGAGACCCTGTCTCAAAAAATAAAATTGTTTCTATGCTTGTAAAATATAAAGATATAATGCATATGATAGTTATGTCCGAAGGAATGAGAAGGGAAAGATGATATATTCTTGGAAAATGCTTAAATACCATTAAATTTTTAGTATCAGTATTAGCCAGATTTTCTAAGCTAAATTGCAATTCCCAGAGCATTTTAAGTGATTATTTTATTATAATTAGTCTTCACTTTTCACCAAGCTCATAACGAGGAAGTATTCTGAGCAATTCCCATTGCATTCAGGAAAAAAAAATAACTATAAATTTCCAAAGACTGAATTTAAAATGTTAAACTAGAAAATATCTATCTAACCAAAAACTGTTTATTTAGCTCATCAGTAATTAAATTAACTGTAGCTAGACCAAGGACTACAATTAAATCAGATATTTGGAAAAAGTTGATGAAAAAAACATGTTCAAGCCGGGCATGGTGGCTCACACCTGTAATCCCAGCACTCAGGAGGCAGAGACAGGAGGATTGCTGAGTTTGAGGCTTGCCTGGGCTACATAGTGAGCTCAGAGCCAGCCTGAACTACAAAGCAAGACGCTGCCTCAAAAAAAAAAGTTCAAATTATATGTTGTTTATAAAACATTTTATAGTTAAAAACACAAATCAGTTCATTGAAAGTGTAAGGGTGAAAACAAGATACGCTATGTAGATAAACATCTAATGAGAAGAAATCATATTAATATCAAACAAAACTGACTTTAGGTAAAAGTAACTAGTAGAAATGATGTACTGTTTTTTAAATGATAAAGTACATCAGAAAAACGTAATATATATATGAATCTGACAATAAAGTTTCTCAAAAAAAAACCTTAAGGAAAAACCCACAGAATTAAAATACAATGACATTAGTTGATACACTTGATTTCAAAACTCTGCTTTCAGTTATAGATAGAACAACTGCTCAGAATATGAATAATAATATAAAAATGAGAAAAACTGTAAGCAAATTTGATTTAACAAATATCAAAACATTCCACTCGTCCTCATAAAGCACAAACTTCCCAGGTGCAGATGGAACATTCTTTAAGATCTCCTATAATATAGATCATAAATCAACCTGCAATATGGAGAATGATTGAAATTATAGAAAGTTATGTATCTTGACCACAGTGGAATTAATTAAAAATTAATAGAAAAAATTATTTAGGAGAAAATTGGGGGCTTTTACATGTATGTGGATATTAGTCAACACATCCTTGAAAAATCGCTGAAACTAAGCAGAAAATAAGAGACAGTACAGGAAATATTTGAAAAGTAATTAAAATGAAAACACAATACACAAATAATATATAGTGTAGAGTTGTATTAATCCCCATTGCTGCTTAACAGAATCTTACCAGCAGTTAGATAATAAAAATAACAGAACTCACTCAGATGGTAAAGAAATAACACTATCTTTTCAGCTGGCCTGATTTTATATTCAAAAATCCTAAAGAATACACGAAAAGCCATTATAAATGAGTCTGGTAAGGTTTTAGGATATAGGAACCATATACAAAAATCTGTTACAATTCTGTAAACTATCAATGAACAATCATATACTTTGAAAACTAATGACATCATAAAAGATTTTTAAAAGAATGAAGAATCCATTCCATACTTGGGAATTGGCAAACCTAGACTTGTTAAAATGGTAG
This sequence comes from Thryonomys swinderianus, assembly GCA_004025085.1. Lineage (NCBI taxonomy): Eukaryota > Metazoa > Chordata > Mammalia > Rodentia > Thryonomyidae > Thryonomys > Thryonomys swinderianus. Next base: position 16,755 of record PVIC010024827.1, read on the forward strand.
TCATTCATTTTTGCTGTTCACAAGAGAAAAAGCTCTCTAATCTTGCTAACCTTGGAATACTTGTAGAATTTACCTTGATAATATCTTAAATTTGCAGAGACATTTTCAACCATGCTGCACTGAATGACCCAATTTTGTCTACCTTTGCCAACTACTTATTTATAGTGTTTGATTTTAATTTACCTTAATATCACACTATTAAATTTTGATTTTACATACCTTATACATTTTATTGTTTTCCTGTGCAATCCTTATGGGTTTTATTTTTAGCGGATAATTTCAAGCTACACATCCTATCTTTATTTCCACCTGGGATTAGTGCTTCATGTGTTAATGCCATTCTTAGAACTAAAAGGATAATACAAACAAAAAATGTGTAAACAAATAATTTTAAATCCTCCTTTTTTTAAGGTAAAGGATTTTGTTTTCCCTTTCCTTTTCTCACTTTTGTTTTGGTTCTTTTTGTCGAGGTTCATGAACTCTTTTTTTTCACTGAAAAATTAATTTCTTTATTAATTTTGTGTGGTGATTCATGATTATGATGAGTTCTTGAAGCTCTTTACTGGATCTCAAGGTATCATGATAGCAAGAACTGAATGCTCAGTGTAGAGTTTGATAAGGGGGCTGGGGATTTAGCTCAGTGGTTCCAGCTTCTACCTTGCAAGCAAAAGGTCCTGAGTTTGATCCCCAGCACCACACACCACGGTGTGAGAGTGGTCACTCCTGCCTGTAATCCCAGCACTCAGGAGGAAGAGGCAGGAAGATTGCTATGAGGTCAAGGCTTGCCTGGGTTACATAGTAAGCTCAGGGCCGGCCTGAACTACAAAGCAAGGCCCTGTCGAGAGAGAGAGAGAGAGACAGAGACAGAGACAGAGACAGAGACAGAGACAGAGAGACAGAGAGAGACAGAAACAGAGGGAAAGAGAGATAGGTAGATTCTGGTAAATAATTGAGATAAGCAATGAAGAGAAAAGTTAGTTATTATGTCATACAATGATATTTTCAAGAGCCACTGGCCATTTTATCTTACATAACAATTCAGTAACTTGACTATTTTACATTTTTATTATCCAATTTACTTATAACTTCTATCCATGAGCACCATCACTATCATTATTTTGGTTCTTTGCTCCTATTACAAGCACAGCATCTAAATGGAAACAGTTTCAGGACCAGTCAGATCCTAATGTCTCTGAGGGAGGGCATGTAGGTTGAAACTGCTTATTATCAGTTTTAAAGCAATATTTTCATGAAGCTATTTTTTACCTAATTTTTTTTTTTTTTTTTTTTGAGACAGGGTCTCGCTTTGTAGTTCAGGCTGGCTCTGAGCTCACTATGTAGCCAGGCAAGCCTCGAACTCAGCAATCCTCCTGTCTCTGCCTCCTGAGTTCTGGGATTATAGGCGTGAGCCACCACACCCCGCACTGTGGTATGTGGTATTGATTGTTGGTGGGCGTGAGTCTCCACGCCCAGCATTGTATGTGGTTACCGGGGATCGAACTCAGGACCTTGCACTTGCGAGGCAGGCGACGGAACTACTGAGCTAACCCTCCGGCCCCTTTCACCTAAAATTTTAAATAATCCCTTGTTTTACATTTCTGTTTGGATCTGTTTTCATCATGTTTAAAGCCATTTTTCAAATTGTAAAAATGCTTTAAACTAAACATTTAAACTACTATTGAAATGTGTGTTGCAGTTTATTCTTACGCAGTTTTCTTATCTCCCCAATTCACATAAGCTTCTTGAGATCTTTACATTTATACTGTATATATGTATCGCACACCTAGCAGTTCAGTGCTGAAGACACAGAGATGTTCAATAAATATTTCTTAATTTGATTTATTACAGCTCTTATTAGTTCTGTCTGCTCAGTCTGGTAGTACATTCCCTTCTGTTTGGTATAAAGCAGACGCCTTTGATAGACTTTGAAATGCAGTCCAGAGTTAATCATCTCTGAGAAACCCGATATGCTTTTAAACTCCCCAGACCTCTTGTTAGAAAACTCCAGAGACTTCAGGCATCGACTTTTTCTTCATCTGGAACCACATTTGGTGTGCACTCCTATCTGCAGCAACAGCAGAGGCGGGCAAGGGCTCCACAAATCTTCGGATTTGTTTAAAATTGGCATTTAATACATGTGCATATATATATATATTTTTTTTTTCTTTTGAAAAGCATTTGGGGGCAGTTCAGCTGCCAGGTCCCTTGAGCAAATGGTTTTCTTGACACCGCATCTGTGTTGTCTCTCACACCCGTACATCTCGCCTTAGAACTGGAAAACAGGAAAAGGGGGGAGGGGGACAGACCTTCTGTGCATTCCCAGTGGCAAATCCACTGGGACACTAAGTACTTGAATATTTTCGATTTGCTGGGAAGCTGGAAGCTCTAATAGAAGAAAAAAGAGAGAGAGAAATTTTCAAGTCGTAAAGCAGTTCCATAGCCACTGCAGTAGTCCTTGAACTGACACAAGTTTAAAGCCTATTCTTTGTTGATAAAGATGGAATTGTATAAATAGCTCTGTGGAATTATTTCAGTGGCTTTTGGTTCCAATCTAAAGCTGTATTTTTACAATTCACAAAGTACCATTGAAAAGCATCATCATGTTAGTATGTGGAAATAAGAATAGTGTCTGGAGCCATAAAACAAATATCCAAGTGATTAAGTGGGATTTTCTTTTCTAGTTCTTTAAACCCTAACAAAGGCATGAGTAATGTAAATCAGTTATGAGACCTTTCCGTGTGTAATAATCTTCAGTTCACTGAGGCACTACATCTGTGAAGAACAGAAAGATTTTGCCTCTAATTGGAGCCAGAAAGATCCTAAACTCCAGAGCTGCTGCTCTCCTCTCACTGCCAAAGCGCGAGGCTGCCCTGGACAAGGTGGGTGCAGAGCGGGCCCTTCCGCAGCTACCGCACACGACTCGCGCTGGAGCGACGCCCTCTAGATGCTGTGTTGATAACTGCCCCAGAATGCACCTGGACACCCAGAGATAAGGCCACCGGATGGATATGAGTCCCAAGTGGTAGCGATCCTGAGGTCATTCTGCCAGAAGCCCTTGTAAATGATTAAATGATTAATGGATACAGCCGCCCTAGGCTCCACAGAAAGTCAATTTAAAGCCATTCTTGTTTGGAAAGAATTCATCTTTTTATGAGTGTGAAATGTTCTATTACTTTTTACGTGCTGTGAAGCCCCCCGACTCACACTAATTGAAGGTATTAATCGATGGAGAAGATAGGACGGTCATAAAATAATGGTGGCACCAGTCATCCCCAGCTGGCTGGGATGCATGTCACAAGATTTCTCTGGCTTGTCACGGTTCTTTCCTTGCCTCAAACTGAAATTTTCCAATGATCCCTCACCTAGGTGGACTCACTGTTTCACAACTGTCACTAAGACAAAAGCTTTCATTTAGTTTGATTGCTTGGGCAACTGCGGTAGGGAACTTTGAAGTAACAAAAGAATAGACACCATTGGTCACAGAATAACTTCTTTCTACTATTTTTGAAGTCATGATATCAACAGGATGTTTCCCTCTTTGGGCCGCGTGACTGGCATGACTTATCAAAGCTGCCTTTTTCCTTTTCCTCGGACTTTCCCGTGTATTTCTTTGAGGAATGTAGATATGACATCAAACTGTACAAAGCAGCACTTCCCTATTACAGATGGCCAGTTATTTGCTTTATTCTGGAGAAAAAAAAATAATAGCCCTAGCTTTTTGTTTGTAGTAGAAAGCAGGCTAACAGGATATACATTTTTTATCATCTCCAGATATTTTTCATTATCTCACTCTTTCCTGTCCTTCACAAACAAAAGAAGTTAATTTAAAAAAGAATAAAGTCTAGAAAGAAATGTTGCATCATAGATAGGTAAAGAATATCTCGATTTGAGTGGTTCGCATGACTCCTTTTGCCCTTGAAGGGTATGAAAGTGTATGGGGCTGGGCAATTTGTCCTGGAGCCTAATTTCTTAAGAGAGACCAGTGTCTCAAGTTTCTACCAGCCTGAAGAGGAGAAAGAAAGAGAGAGAAAGAAAGGAAGAAAGAAAGAAAGAAAGAAAGAAAGAAAGAAAGAAAGAAAGAAAGAAAGAAAGAAAGAAAGAAAGAGAAAGAGAGAGAGAGAAAGAGAAAGAAAGGAAGGAAGGAAGGAAGGAAGGAAGGAAGGAAGGAAGGAAGGAAGGAAGGAAGGAAGGAAGGAAGGAAGGAAGAAAGAAGGAAACCATGCACTATCTTTTACAGAAGGAGGCTTTAAAGAAATCCCCAATATGCCTTTGTATCCTCCTGTCCACTGAGTGTTCCTTAAACAAAGAAATTTAAGGACAAAACTGAGTGATACCTGAGACATATAAGGGAGGTCAGGAGTGTGCAGAGACTGCTTAAGTAATGGTGCTCAAATGTTTTCTTTCCATGTATCTTTTGCCAAGGGGTACCTGGGCAAAAGGAAGGAAGAATGCCAGGAGTGGTGGCTCACGCCTGTAATCCCAGCTCTCGGGAGGCAGAGACAGGAGGATTGCTGAGTTCGAGGCTTGCCTGGGCTACATAGTGAGCTGAGGGCCAGCCTGAACTGCAAAGTGAGACCCTGTCTCCAAAAAAAAAAAAAGGAAGGAAGAAACATAACTAGATTTCTGAAACCTTTACCATCCTCAAAGGAAGTAAATTTGAAAGCTGCCTACATGAATGGGAGCAAGGTGGAAAGTAGATAAAAACAGAAGCCTAAAAATTTCACAGATCCCAGGACAAAACACTTTTTGAACATTTCCAAGGCCTTGGGAAGACAGACACTAGCTCAAAAGAATTTTCTACTTATTGAAGGGTTCCTCTGCTGTTCTTTTCTCTAGTGTTGGGACTCAGCCTTAAGGGACAAGATACCCCTGAAACCCGCTGAAAGAGAAAGGAAGAGGCAACCAGATCATCCTGGGGGACAGTCTTCCCATCTGCAGACACCTTCACACCACATCGGACCACAAGTTTGCTGCTCTATTCTAATAATGGGAGGGAGACTTTACTTCTGAACTGTTTGACTTTGTGACTGAAACCACCCAGGAAAATTCTGTCATTTTTCATGTAGGGACTAGAAAAGAATGAAGATCTTGAATCAAAACAAAAGCGTAAGAGAAAAACATGGCTTTAAGAGTACAGTCCAAGGATCATACCAATGCAGTATAATACTAATGGTGGCTTAGAGGCAAAAAGAAGCTGAGATTATATAAATAAGGCAACACTGTCTTTTCCTACTTTTAAGTATAACAATAAAGTCAAGATTACTAGTCTAAAATATTTTCATGCTACCTATTGAGAATTGGCATCTAAGAGTTACAACAAGCCTGAAATGAAGTTTTTGATTTGGTGATAATTGAAATGTACAGGTACTTCAGCTTTTTGACTCAGTTCTTTTTAGAGAAAATTATAGGCACTGAAAGTGTCTTGGTCTTTATGCATATGAATATATACATTTCAAAGGTACATAGAAAACAAGGCAAGGAATTTGATTTTCCTAATTTGTATCCTTGGAATATTTGGGAATAACTTCAATCATCATATTTATTCAAAGAATGAATTGACAACACTAAAAATTCAAGAGATCACAATATATTTAGTTTCTCTCTTCTTATGTATTGACCCACCAACATGTATTATGTCCATGTTTGCTACAAGAGAAGCTGTACTCTAAGCTGGCCTTCAATGCTTTGTGCTAAACCTGTCCTGGTAGCTTCCCAATAGAAAATGAGAGAAAAATACCCATTTATATTGGACAGTCTGCCTCAGACAGGAAGAAAGTGTCTGACAAATGTAAATCGGGTCCTGAATCTGGGGAAAGAACTCAGATATCTCTAAATGTAAATCATCTGTCCAGACTTAATAGGCCTTATTTACTAGCTGGCTAAACCATTTCCAAACTTGAATTGGCCTTAAATGGGATCTTTTTCAACTTATATGTTGTAAAGATTATTGAACTTAATAGATTTTTATCAGATTGAACTAAAATGAAGAAGAAAGCATGGAGAATGGCTTCACTGTGCTCACAATACTCAGGGCTAAGACCAGGCCTTGTAACCTCCTGTCCTGAATGTAGCCCTTTCCAGAGATGGTCTCTGCCCTCTCACTTTACCCTGTGAGAAACATTTTGCAGACTTGACCCTGTCTCTCATACAGAGGCCTGGCAATTTTTGTATCCATTTCAGACCACTGTCCACTGGAATTAATTAAATCTGCAGGCACAGTACATTAAAATTGCTGAAAATGCAGAAGTGGAAAATTATATGGTGAGAGATTTCCTTTCAGTTTCCTGAAAAACCAGCATTTAAAGTACACAGGAAAACAAAATAGAATAATAGGTTGAGCTAATGTCTTTAACCTTTGGTTTCTCATTTTTGTTCTGTGCTCATAAGCCGGGGAGAGCTGACAGCTGCCAGTCATACATGATTAATTTAAAGTGCCACGGGTCATGAGAGTCTGTACATACACAGACCATTAACTGTCTTGATTAGCTGCTGATGAAATGTTTTGACTGGTAACTTCTTTCAGATGTACCGGTTTGGTTAAAAGCTAACGTTCCAACGAAATGTTTCTTTAAGTGCTTTTCTCAGCCTTCGAGAAGTCTAGAACGGATCTGAGTATTCACTTTCTGAGAACATACACCTCATCTTGCCCAAGTACAATCCCCCACAAAAAGAAACATGGGTTTTCGAGTCACTAAATAGTTCTCTGATTTCTTTTCTTCTATCTAACTTCTGTCTCGTAATACGGAAGATATTTTCCAGAAGATGATGACGCAGGGCATGGCGGGCTGGTCCTGCTGTGGCCCAGGCTGATCTGAAAGCAGGAGAATGGAAGTCCAGCCTCTCAGGCCAGACAAATGACACTCTGAGAAATCCTAGTATGGGGGGGGAGAAAAACATGGAGGTGGGAAGCAGGCAGCAGGCTATTTAGAAATCCAAGGTGGGAGATGATGACATTCTGGGCCGAGGAGGAGGCAGCAGGCAGAAAGGGAAGAAAAGAATGATCATAATCGGGGGGCGGGGGGATAATTCAGCAAGAGTTATTGGAATTTGGGAGGGGAGGAGGAAAAGATCTCACGTTGGTGAGTGATGACCTCTCCTGAAATAGAAAATCAAGAGCGGGCACAGCAGTAGGAATTAGGTAAGTAGGGAATAATAGCTCGGCTCTGAAAATGGTGTATTCATCATTTGCATTTCAAATTTTGAGGCTTAGGGGATAATAAAGGGCTAAAGATTGATTAATGAAGGCAATCAACAGTGAATGGATAATAATTAAACCTGGGAGATTAGATGCGGTTAAGGATTCACTTAGAGAGTATGAGATTGGAGGCGGCCTGGGGACGACCAGGAAGTGCAGAGAGGTGGAAAACTCCACGAGGTCTAAGGAAAAGAATGATCTTAAGGAGAAGCGAGTTTTGAAAAGGAGTTGATGTTAGGCAAACACACCAAAGACACTTAACGTCATATTGTCGACAGGCTTGAAATCTTTATTCAGAGAAATTGAATTTTTGAGTACTGTACAAAAATCTGGTCAGATCCTGGCTTGAGATACCATTTCTAGTTTCGTAATTCCCAAATCCATGCTTTTAAGCAGAAAAATACTGTGCTTCTTTCCCTACTTTCTATCAAATTAATTTTCTCTCCATGGAATAATACATGGAGTACACTATGTTTTATCAACCTTCTGTGAGGTGATCCAAAAGCTCCTTTTCCCTGGCGTCCAGAAAATGCCTCTGCTGTCTTAGCCAGCCTTGTGGCCAAAGGAGCATGATACCATAAACCACTTGTTCACTTTGACTTGACCTTGGCTTCCTGCCCTGCCCTGTCACTCTTGAGAAATTTCTATGTGACAAAGTGCAGAAGGTCTCTGAGAAAAGGAGAAAGTAAAAGTGACCCGAATTAAAGCCAACATCAGAGTGGTGAGGATCATGGGTTCCGCTTGAAGAGGCAAAGTTCCAAGCAAAGCTTTCCAAGAGTCTTGCTCTGGAGATATTTTCTGTGCATAAACAAGTAATCTGCTGATCCTGGGAGACACAGGGGTGGAATTCAGGGTGAGCGAAAGAGGGAAAGGAGAGATTCGAACCTCTGCAAACATACGTACACCTCTGAGAAAGGGTGCATATTTCTGGACAGCGTATCATTTGGTTTTAGTAATTAGTTCTAATGGTCTACAGTGAAAAATTTAAACATTACCAATTTTTTCAATTATAGCAACATTTTAAGCATATGGAAAGTGGAGATAATATCAAAAGAAACTTTCTGTGTAAAACGGATCAATATTTTGCCAGTTTTGTTTTATTATTTGATTTTCCTAACTTAATGATTTTATATTATAGTATGGTAAAGGCAATAGCATACACATAATGCAATCTGAATTAGTTTTCCAGGATTTATCTCTAACTTGTCTCATCAATTCCTTCTGTACATCATTACTGGGTCCATTGTCCTCATAATGTCCCTTTGGTCAAAAATTCTGAGGTGAGTTTTTAAATTCTTATGTACACCCTTGTTCATAGCAGCTCAGTTCGTGATGGCTCAATCTTGGAAACAACCCAAATGTCCATCAACTGGAGAGTGGATAAAGAAGGTGTGGTTTTTTTAATAAAATGGAGTAATACTCTGCCATAAAGAATGACAATATCAATCCATTTAGGTACAAATGGAGGCACCTGGAGGATATAGTAATAAGTGAAACCAATAGATCACAGATAGACAATTTCCGGATCTTCTCTTTGGCATGAACACCTGTAGATGCAAATGAGCTCTAGAAAGTAGGACAGCTTTTATAGAGTGGAAAATTTCTATAGGAAACTTGGTGTGGGAATGTGATGAGGGGAAGGAATAAATATGATACAGAAAGAAAATAAAAGAGCATGTATAAAGGGGGTGAGGAG